>MJUU01024477.1:0-13448 GCA_002080025.1 Modiolus philippinarum
TCCAACAATTACTATGTCTACCTACTTAGTGTGTCCATCAAGTTACTCTGTCAAGCTCTTTACTGTGTCCACATTCACTTTTAAATTACACTTGTTCAAATTTCAGTGGTCCACATGCTGCGGTCGTATAATGCTGTGCTCAGCGTAGCCCTTTATTTTCTTTTGGAATCTTAAAAATATTATTATTATTTTTTTTTTTATGAAAACTAAGGAGTATTTCTTTTTGTATGAAGCTCTATACTATGCTGGCATGCTTCATTTAGATCCTATTGGTTGCTATTCATTAGCTTTTTTACATCTTTTGGTTGGTCCTCCAAACTGCACTGAGCAAACATAAGTTGTCGAAATGACCATTTGAAGAAATTATTGTCCCTTGTCTATGACCTTAACGGTCTACTTGTTCCTATTGTATAACCAATTTAGCAATTTCATTTACCTATAGATGTTATAAAGTTGTTCAAGAGTAATACCAATAGACTAATAGAATTGTAAAAAAATTTTGGAGACTTGCTATTGTTAACGAATCTAAACAATGATGATCCTTTTGAATTTTCCAACAATTCTATTGTATATCAATCTGTAATGGCCTGGGGAGGTTTTACCTTGAAAAAGTGTTATCTTTACATGTAATATAACAAAGAGAAATTAACTCAATTATAAGATTTCCATTTATGAAAAAAAAAAATTAAAATCCCTCTACATTATGCATATAGCAATGTTTATTCTTATAATGGTGTTATTTTTTATAAATTCATTTAGTACCTTCCTTTTCAGTGACTATATAAACTCTATATATAGTTTCTGTTTTCATCAACAGATCAAGGTAAAACCTCCCCAGGCCATTACAAATTGATATACAATAGAATTGTTGGAAAATTCAAAAGGACCATCATTGTTTAGATTAGTTAACAATAGCAAGTCTCCAAAATTTTTTTACAATATATGTTGGTCTGTTAGAATGTTAGTATTGCTCTTGAACAATTTTATAACATCTATAGGTAAATGAAATTGCTAAATTGATTATACAATAGGAACAAGTAGACTGTTAAGGTCATAGACAAGGGACAATAAATGTTAAGTTACTACAGCATTTAAATCTTTATCAGTCAATGCAGAGAATTTTAACCAAACCAACTGTAATGTCATAGAACAGCACGTTGTTCCTTCCACACCAACATCATACGAGATCCAGATATGTTTGTCCAATATGATTTTCTTGGATTTCTTCCCTTGGTGCACTGAATAATATGAATTTATATGACACTGGACCCAAGGTGAAAAATGATGTGTGAAAGGATTGCTGTAATATCTTGTATCAAGTAGAAATTAAAGAAATGGCATTCATCGGACACAGATGCCTCCAACTGGTATTATTTTCAGAAAACAGTATATGACTCATGGACATGGAAAAGGGATGCATGTAACAACTTGCTGTACTAAAGCTTTGTACCAAATATTATTCACAAAAACAAGCCAAAAAATCTTTGATCAAAACTTAAATATAAATTGTTTTGAATGTAGTCAATGAATCGGCATACAGGAAGTTGAACAGTGACAGACCTATAAAGGGGAGGCACAGTCCAACTAATAATACTTAACTATTAGACCAACAAAATCGCTATTGCATACACAGGCCAAGATGTCTTCGACAAAATCCTCAAGAATATTAACCAACTACCTGTAATCATATAGAGGCTGCATACCAATTTTGAAATCAATCCCTGTTATAAAGGCTGAGAAAAATGCGACGAAAAATTCATGTTTTCACTTCATTTCATAACAAAGTCCACATTTCGTCAAACAAGAAGTACACATCCGAGAGGACTCAAAATAGGACGTTCCTTACAACTAACCATATAGAGGCTGCATACCAATTTTGAAATCAATACCTCTGGTAGAAGCTGAGAAAAATGCGACGAAAAATTCATGTTTTCACTACATTTCATAACAAAGTCCACATTTCGTCAAACAGGAAGTACACATCCGACAGGACTAAAAATAGGACGTTCCTTACAACTAACCATATAGAGACTGCATACCAATTTTGAAATCAATAAATCTGGTAGAAGCTGAGAAAAATGCGACGAAAAATTCATGTTTTCACTACATTTCATAACAAAGTCCACATTTCGTCAAAAAGGAAGTACACATCCGAAAGGATTCAAAATAAGACGTTCCTTACAACTAACCATATAGAGGCTGCATACCAATTTTGAAATCAATCCCTCTGGTAGAAGCTGAGAAAACCGCGACGAAAATTTTTTTTTGGACGAACGGACGGACAAGGTGAATGCAGTATACCCCCCTCTCTATAGAGTGGGGGTATAATATGATAAGATTGGCAGAAAATGTATTTTTAATTTGAAGGTGATAAGTATTTTGATTTGACCGATGCAGATTTTCACTATAGTCTTTTGTGTGCCATATTTGAACATGTTTTTTTTACATAGTTGTTATTTCACTGATACTCCTCCCATATCTCACTTTTCAATGTATAACACAATTTTCTGGAGCTGCCTAAAGAGCTAACCTCGCATGTTCTTAAGTATGAATAAGAGAATGCCTTCCCGATGCAAGATAGTCAGTTATCACATATGGTCACAGTAGTTTTGCCTCGATGAGAGATGAGTGCATATCTAAATTTAGCTTATTCTACCATATGCAGTTACTGATATCTGAAGTACGACTCAAATTGAATACAAGTTGATCAAGAAGAAAATATAGGTCAACGAGTCTCAGCTTTGGTGCTGAATTATCGCCACAGATGCATGCATATGCAAGGTTTGATGCTCACATCATATACATGTACTGAGATGTGAACTTTGATGAAAGTCAATCAAGCAGGAAATATATGTCAAATTTTCCAGAAGGCTGTGAGTCAAATCAAGATGCACATGCAAAGTTTGATGACCCTAACCTGAATACGCACAGGGATATACAACTAATTATGGATGTGGATGTGGAGGTGAACTTCAAAACAATTCAACTTGTTGAATTAGTAAAAGCAGGATTCTTTTGTTCTACATGTATATACATATAGTTGAAATATTGATCACTTGGTGTAAACAGCAAATAATCAAAATATCTGTTGGACACAACTCTACAATGAACAAATTAAACAAGCTTCTTTTCTATTATTTTATTGCAAATCCTATAAAAAGGATTCTAAAAGTTACTAAATAAATATTAACATGGAATGATCCATTATAACACAACACGATAAAAAACACATTTACATTAAAATAAATATCCGATATTATATATTTACATACAAAAACAACGAAAAACATCTAACAAATCAGGGAATGTTACAAGTTACATGATGTTTGTAACTTGTTAATGATATATCAGGTAGTTAACTACGTCAATAAAATACTCTGTATACATGGTGATCCTGTTGTTACAGGCAAAAAACAAATTTTACTTGATTATGATGAACAATTAATCGTTAAAAAGTTTAAACTCAAAATATACAAAGTTTTTAACAAAGTTAACAACTTCCAGCCATAAACAATATGGAAGACAATTTTATTATGTCCCTGTAAATGCATGTAGTTTTGTTCAATGACTGCACATAAAAATGTAATAAAACACACATAAAAATCTTCCTATTTTACAATACTATTAGAGTTCATTTAAATTTCTTTTACATACTTATCATATTGAAAAGTACAGACAATGAAGAGATCAAAATTTTTCTTTTCCCAATTTTTAAAATACTTTACTTTTAGCAATTGTCTTTATTTACATAAACATGTACATATACTAAGAGAAATGGAAAACTCATTGATAAAAAGCTATAAAAAAAAATATCACTATCCGCAGCAAAAAGCATACATAGGAAAAATTGCAACATATGTTTCAATGTTTTTCATATGATTTTCATATTTTACAAAACACATGAAAAACATATGTTGCAATTTTTCTCTGTGTGTTTTGTTTAGTATCTAGATATATATTGTTTCAATGTGTTGTTCACAATCCAATTATCTATTTCAATCATTAAGATTCTAAAACAATTATATTGCAGTACAAAAAGATCAATTTATTCAGGCCGAATAGTATTTTCAAATTAAACACAGTTTCCTATAAGCTATTTTAGGTTCATTACCCTCCTTGCCTGGTTCGTATGCTCTTAAAAAAATGAAAACATTATTTTAAACCTGTTGTGCATTAATATCCCATTTCTACATGTATGTTTCATTGTGAGATATCTATATCTACATATATTTACCAAAAGCTTTTTCTTTGTCCATTTACTTCGAAGAAAAATAAGTGAACTGCACAAAAACATAAACCAATGTCACATCAATTCAAATATCGTTTTTGATTTTAAACATTTGAGACAGGTTTATCCATAACAAGTATTTGTAGAGTAAAAAATGGGAATAAAAAACGATATATATACATATGTTTTCTAAATAGGAGAAGTAAACTATAGCACAAAATAAGAAATACTGAAAGTCTGTCAGTAAATATGTGTGTTTACAATAAAATTACTCATAATCATGAAAAAAAACATGGAATAATTATTGCTTGAAAAATATAAATACAGTTGTCATCCAGTTTTGCATCAACAAAGAATATAAAATTAACATTATTGCAAGAAACTAACAAACATGTCTGTAAAATTGTAAAATTGTGATAATGTTTAAATTTTAGAATTTTTACTTTGTATTGTACTGTATGGAGTAATTGATAAAGTTGTACCCAGGAAGAGGAAAATGTGGAAACGTTTTCTTAGCAATAATGTATGAGCAATATTATTGGGTCCAACTCTTATATTTAAAGTGTGTTTTTTTTTAAGTTGTAAATGCTTTTTATGAATATGTCTAAAATAATAGAAATACTACTACAGAATTCAATCACTTTAATCTGACCTATTATACACAGATGAATAACATATTTTACATATTCCCGCTTTGATTGGGTGAAAGTAAAAATTCAATTTGGAGAGAGTTCTATATTAACTGCCAACTTTCTGAAATGTCAGATTTAATTATTTCCATGAATAAGTTTAAAACCAACAATAAAATACTGTGGAATTCAGCAACTTTTATCTTGCCAAATAGACAGATTGCACAATATGTTGTTGTCAATATTTTGTAACAAATAAAATAATTGCATTCTAATGCATTTATGTACCTATTTGGTTTGGTGACAGTGAATATTAATATGAAAAGCAAGAAAACCATGATATATTTTAGGTATCTCTTTGCTGAATCTTTTTACAGTTGAAAAAAAAAATAAATATTAGTTCACCACCAATGCAAACAAATTGTCAGAAGACTCAATTTGAGACAGTAAACTCTATAATTTATCTCCTCAGATCCTAAAATAAAACAGTGACCTTTCCTAATGGGGGAAGTATAGAATCTCCTTCATGTTAGAGAAAATCATTGCATTTCTCCTTTTGAGACTGTTCAGTTTCAAATTTTCAACATGCTAGCTTCAGTGACCATGTTATTGTCCCTTGTCTATGACCTTAACGGTCTATTTGTTCCTATTGTATAACCAATTTAGTCATCTCATTACTCTGTTTATGTGATAAAGTTTTTCAATACCAATAGGTACAGAGCTATATATATTGTAAAAAAAATTTGGAGGCTTGCTATTGTTAACTAATCTAAACAATGATGGTCCTTTTGAATTGTCTAACAATTCTATTGTATATCAATCTGTAATTGCCTGGGGAGGTACGGACAGACAAGGGTAAAACAATATGCCCCCTGACTTTAAGTCGCGGGGGCATAAAAAAATCTTTAAAGGAGAAATAACATAACACACAAGCAAAAAGAGTGGGATTTTCCTTCTCCTTTGATTAAACAACTTTTCAAGTGTAAAATATAAAGACACATAACCTATTGCCAATGTTACAGGTGGTAAGACAAAAGCTTATTAAGGTGATGACAAAATCAACTAAAGAATGAAAAAGTTTAACATCACAGGGAATCTACCTTGGGATTTAACAAATGTGTGGATAATTGTTATAACAGAAATTTAAACAACTGGTTTAATAAAGGATGTAGGAAATATCTGTTTTGGTCGATAAGTATCCGAATCTAGTGATGTGCTCATACTACCATGTTTTCAAAACATATTGTAAAAAATTTATGTATCAAATGTATGTGTGAATAAGTCATTACTAATTATAAAAGTTTACTTAATTTTGTCATGTTAAAAAAAAAATTATAATTAACGAGACAAAAGGCATTGTACATTCAAGTCAAATTGTTATAAATAACCCTCAAAAGAAGTTATGTAAATTTCACACTAATGTTGTCAAGTTGATGTTTATAGTCAAAAGCAACTACAATACACATTTTTGTGACCTGTAATGTCAATTAATAAAGAATACAAAAATATTTTAAAATCCTTTTCAAGTCATCAATTAAATAAAAAGTTCCTGTATAAAATGTGTCAGGAATGTTCCTTGTAAAAAGTTTATAAAAATTAACTAGATTAAATAAATTAAAGAATGATATGTTAATTTGAACGTTATATGAAAATTCAACCATAGTGTCATGTAAGCACGAATACCTGATTTTACCCAAACTTTTTAACTAATAAGAAATGTCTTATATGCAAATTATTACTCTTTTAGTAAACACATTTCATTTCAAACAGGGTTCATTTTAGACAGACATGACAGTAATTAAAATAAAAATAACAGTCCTTAGTGAAAGACAAAATGAACACATGATATGAAAAATTTGATCTATCACAACTTTCTTAGTATTTAACCTTTATAAAAGGTAACAGTTTATTGCTAAGATACAAGCAAAATCTGAATATACTGTAAAATATCTAAAATAATTTGTCTTTTCAAATATGCAATTTTTATGAGTATTTTTTTCATTTCCTGACTTTTTTCGTACTTAGCTAGGATCACAATTTTATTTTCCCCTCCGAAATGTATAATTACATTTCTGAAGCTGAATTTTGTAACCCACAGGGACAGTTGAAAAAGTGCAAAAGTTTTCAATTCAAATTTAACTTCTAATAAAATTTTACTGTATAAAATCCATAAAATATTATAAGTACAATTTATATGTATTAGGCACTGACTGACCTATGACTTAACCATCTTGGTCCTGATACTTATAGATATACAGATAAACATTAATACAACCCACAATTTATGACATATTCAAATAGATGTCTATGTTAATTATGATGTATTGCACTAATTTTAAATTTGCTATTTTGTTCCTACTTTAACATCATTAAAATGTTTAAAAATACACAAAGATAAAAAGGTTGACTGAAAAACACATTCATTTTTTTTTCTAAAACTGGCATTGTAAAAAAAACTTGCTAAAATAGGGAAATATCAGAATAAGAAATACCTGTCCTTTTTGACAAATTTACAATACAGATTATTTTTTTTTAGATAAAATGAAAGATTAAACAGTATACCCACCTACCCTGCTGAATGGGGTATAATAAACTATTTGTAAAAACACTGACATGGTCAGAGCGTACATGAGTAGAAAAAATTAACAATTATTAAAAAAAAATTCGAACAATAATTTCTTTTACTAAAAATAATACACTGTGTGTAAAAAACCATAATGCTGCTGCCATTGAGTCCTTACTGTAAGGATGCAAGACAGGAATTTTGTACTAAGACTGGAATCTTTAATGTAGATAAGTATTTAACTGTTACAGTATAGTGAACTTGTCAACAGTCATATCTTCATTTACTATTCAATAACAGTTAGTTAGTAATCTTCCTTTATGGTCGCAATCTTACTAACAAAATTGTCTTGCTCCCCTACAGTGGTAATATCACAATAAAAACTCGTAAAAATTTGCATAGTATAAAATTGTGATATGTTGTCTTTTTAACTCATTTGTGTAAAATTCGATTATAAAGCTGTGAACTGGGGATAATCATCTTCGTTTCCCCCATTTTCTGCCGTTACATCGTCTAATCTCTGTAATGTTTGTTGAACGATGTTATCCAATGGCTCACCATTGGCATTGTCTGATACAGCACTATGTATGTTAGCACTATCTGATGCTTGTCTACTGTGAGTTCTTGAAACACGGACATCTTCCAAGTTTGCAATATCATCATCGGGACCTGTAAATGCAACATCACCACCCGCTGCCTCCATCTCTTGAGGTAGTGATGGGCGAGAGGGGTGAGTACTGGCATGTGACCGATAAGTGGGTGGTCGTGAGCTTGGAAGACCATCACGATTTGGAGGGAATGTAATTTGAATACCTGTCCTTACAGTACTTGCACGAGATCTATAGGACGGAGGATTTGAACTTGGTAAACTATAGTCCTCTGCAGGCAGATCTTCCTCAACATCCATTGCACTCTGTGCCATAGCTAACTGATGAAGAGAATCTTGGAGAGATGCATTATAAGATGGAGGAGGTCGACGGTATTGGAATTCTGGGTACATCACACCTAAAACAAAACAAAAAATATAATTAGCACTTCTTCTCATGTTTGTTTCCAACAAAATTTCTTCTTCTTTGAATGAATAATAATGAAATGAACCCAACACATTAAAAGTATGCAAAAAATTTCAAATTTTGTTTACTCATTATTGACATATTGACAAGTGAAAGTGGTGTTTATAAACAACAGTTTCTTCACTTCAGAAGTCTTCATGTCAACTACAATGTACTAGCACCAAACAGTTGCTAAATGATACTAGTATTTCATATCAATCTTAATTTTATTGCAATTTGATATGTTTTGTTTTATTCAATGATTGTTCATGTCTGATCTTTGTTGATTTGTTTCTTTCTATTTAGTAATGTCCAACTCATTTAAAGTATTATGGCAGATTTCCCGAATGATTAACATATTTTATTTGCAATTCTTCAATGAACATACCAATATTCCTCTAGTAACACCTATAAAACTCCTTCTAAACACCTGTCTTTTGTCTTCTTGTCAAGCAATCAAGCTTCTATAGAATTCTATTGTATACCAATTTGTCATCACTGGAGTATCAAGGTAAACCCCTTCAGGCAGTACAAATTGGTATACAATAGAATTCTATAGAAGCTTAATTGCTTGATGAGAAGACAAAAGACAGGAGTTTAGAAGGAGTTTTATAGGTGTTACTAGAGGAATATTGGTATGTTCAATGAAGAATTGCAAATAAAATACATTAATCATCCTGGAAAATCCACCATAATCCTCTTTAATGACAGTACCTTACTATTAGCCATCAGTGGCAGATTGAGTCTTTCTGCTATGAGGGGGCCCGACCCGTAATTTTTCCAAAAGAGGAGGCCCGGAACCCAATTTTCCGAAAACCATTAGGAATTTTAAAAATTTAAAACCTAAGAGGGGGCACAAAAAGTTGTTTGCTGTGTGTGTCACTTATATACATCAAATAACTAAAAACACAATGTTGCAATATGTCGATTCCTTGTACATTGTAATTGGTCTGTTATGTAAACAACAATTTAATACCATATTGTTACTTCTCTATAGTTTGTGAAAAAAATACACTGGTATGTTAATAAAAGCCAAAGCCAATACAAACCCATGGAAAAAAACTTTCTTTTCAACTGTATAGGACCTTTTTGCTTCACTTAAAGACCTTTAGGCATTTAACGGTTCTAAAAACATAACTGTTCATTGTCATAGTTTACTAAAAAAACTTATTTCATGAAATTTGGTGTGAAATTCTTCCTTTGTGTAAAAGCTTAATTCAAATCAACATTAGATGACTTTTCCTCAGTAGGTGTAAAGACCTTGTGGCAATAAAAAAAAACCTTTTATATTACCATATAGATATACTTCATTATTCAACAAAACCAAAACGTACTTTTACATAATTGGACTGCCTCAAACTATAAGACAAACATTACAATAAGTAATAGTAAGACTTCTGGAGTCAAATTAAATGTATGTGTTTTATATCTATATGCGATGAACTTTGTTGTCTATATAAGACAAAAGTTTGCATAAATTTATTTTTTATAGAGAAATGCCCCAGGTTAAACATGACAGATTTTTCTTCATTTTCATGCATGGTAAACGGTCAATTTAACATATTG
This sequence comes from Modiolus philippinarum, assembly GCA_002080025.1. Taxonomy (NCBI): domain Eukaryota; kingdom Metazoa; phylum Mollusca; class Bivalvia; order Mytilida; family Modiolidae; genus Modiolus; species Modiolus philippinarum. Next base: position 10,039 of record MJUU01024477.1, read on the forward strand.
CCGCAAATATGAAATGAACATAAGATATATGAGGTTTTTTAACTATAGTCGTGTTTGAGCAATCAAAGAAGATAAACTTGTAAGCTTAAACAAGTGGTCAACAAAAAGGGTTTGAGACTTTTTTAGTGTTTGAGCTTTCACATTTCAAAGACAATACAATTACATGGCATTAACTGCTCAGTTTCCCTCTTCCCAGAACAATAGTGGACATTAGTGTCCTACAATGTGTTGTATACATGTATAATTTTGTATATAACCTACACATTCTACATTTTTCAAATGAACTGTCAACCTTGGCACACATTCCAGATATTTTTTTTCAAAAAGCTAATTTTGATTCAAACTTTTAATTCAATTCAAACTCATTTGAATGGATGCCTAATTAAATTCAACACTGATATCTATCCCATCCAATGCAAAGGGCTGCAAAAAGAACACATTGTCCTATAGTGCTTATTTATATACTACACATATAATCATTAACAGATAAGAAGAAATATGTTGATTTATTCATCACTTTAAGTCTTGTAGTGAATTCTGAATGAAATGCTATTTCTTTGATTCATGTATATTTAAGTTGCACTGATTCTTATTTATTTATTTTTTTATGTTTTAATACCTCACCACAGAATTAAATATGGTTGAAATTGTACAGTACAGTCAGAGACTTACGATGAGAAATCAATGTGACAGACATATCACTCTAAATTTTTAATGAATATACTATTTTTTCTGATTGATCTATCCTTATAATTTCTTCTGTATGTCAAGTAATAGATTGCATCACTTAAATTGAGAAAAAAAGCATGTTGATTGATCAAACAGGAAATAAAATATACAATTTCACTTTAATAGCACAGTGATTTATCAGGGTATGTCTCTGGCTGTACTGTATGAAATTATTTCCTTCTCAATATAACAAATCTTACCTCCGTACCACCTTTCCCCATCTCTCTGTTGTCCACGATGACGTCTTGTTCTACGACCTCTCCTGTGACGGAAATCACCAAGACCAAATAAGGCATGCAGTGGTTCATGACCCCTTGGTGTACATTTCCAACCAACAGCAACTACTACTACCAGTAAGACTCCCAAACCTGTAAAAATATACATTATATTAAATAATGAGTTTTAAAATTTGGGAATTAAACTAAATAGAATGAAACATAGAAAGCAGCCACAGCCTGCTAAGCTCACCTCGTTGCACAGCATTGTCACATGTTGCACATGTCAGTAACCAGGAATGGACTATAATCATTTGCTTAAACAGATTCAGTCATGCGTAAAATGTAGGTCAGAGACAGCATCCGAAGCATGCATTTCAGTTCTCATCCCAAAATGCATCATACATACCAGTATGGTTGATGGGGGCCATGTCAGTAAGCGGGAATGGACTTTAACCTTTCTACCTAACCAAGTCGCTCATGCGTAAAATGTAATTCAGAGACAGCATAAGAAGCATGCATTGTAGTTGTCATCTCAAAATGCATCATACATACCAGTTTGGTTGATGTGGGCCATGTCAGTAAGCAGGAATGGACTTTAACCATTCTACCTAACCAAGTCACTCATGCGTGAAATGTAGGTCAGAGACAGCATCCGAAGCATGCATTCCAGTCGTCTTCCCAAAATGCATCAGGCATGACAATTTGGTTGATGTGGGGCATGTCAGTAAGCAGGAATAGACCTTAACAATTCTTCCTAACCGGAAGTGGATGCAGAGGCCGACGAGGACGCAGACGCTAGGGGTATCACATAAGCCCCCCTCACTTCGTGAGGTGAGCTAAACATAATCGGGACAAATAATGTACCCTATATGCAATATTATGCATAAAAATGACAAAGTTCAACAATGTGTAGTTTTCAGAAAAATTATCCAAAATGAAAATCCAAGTACCATACACATCATTGATATGTGCATAATCAATCCGCAAAATAAAACCTCCTAGCTTAAAAACTGTAGGAGTTATTCGGACAAATAGTGTACACACTTGATGACGGACGGACGGACTGCCGGACATACAGAAGGACGGACTGACGGACCAGTCAAAAACTATATACCCTCCACAACTTCCTTGTGTGGGGTAAAATTAAGAATGCACTCTTGGAAGGCATGTGTCTCTATTTGACACTTTTGACACTGCCAAAGAAAGATTGATTCATCAACAAACAGACAGACAAGAACAGAACAATATCCCACATCCACTTTAGGTTATATTTCAATAAAACTTTTTTTACTGTTTATTTCTCCAGATCAAATCTAATTTTCAATCACACTTATTTTAACTAGGCCAAGTGATAATTAATGCTTAATCTATTGGAAGCGCATTTCTCTCCATTTCCTTACACCATTTTAGAGAAAATTCACACTGAAAATTAGCATATTTCATTTACTTGACAAAGGCTTGGCATCAATCCCAGAACCAAATTTTTGTTCGTATTAGAAACTTGTTACAGATTTTCAAAACATGGAATTAGACAAAAAGGAAACTTTAAAAATTTCAACGTTCTCCTATTTGTAAATGGCAGTATTTTATTTTTCTTCTATGTCTGGAGTGATATATATATTTACACTACATGACCTGAAGATTTATTCTTCTAGATCTATTGTTCCTTGGTGTTTGTTTGGTTGGCAAAATATTTCAGTTATCTTTATCACATTTTTTGTACAAAAAATGACATATCAAGTGGCAATTTTACTTAAAAAATTCTACGAGTTTAATGGGTCAATCAGATAGAGAAAACAAACCATATTTCTATTTTGGCCTTGTACACAAGTCTTGAGTTTGATTAGGGTTTTTGCATCATGAACTTCCATCTTTTTTAATTTATATGTACATGTAGGCCATATATCTGTTCATACTTTAACAGGCACAAATAAAGGTGTCTCCATTATCGTGAGTACTTGAAATATTCAATCCCACTTAAACAATTTAAAAATGGTTTCACTGATACCCAGAACATGTATTTGAACTTTGATTTAAATGCCTAACTACAGGTACACCAAGGAACAATAGATCTAGAAGAATAAATCTTCAGGTCATGTAGTGTAAATATATATATCACTCCAGACATAGAAGAAAAATAACCTACTTTTTTACATAAATTACATAACAAGTCTTAATCTTTATTGATCTTTTAAGCAAAGAAATAACAGTATTAAATACACGACTCAATCTAATTTAATCATCATAGAATGAATTTAATGCAGTGTCATACATAAGCAACTTTTTTGGTAAATTCATAAATTCAGACTCGATTTATTGTCCCTTGTCTATGACCTTAATAGCAATAGCAAGTCTCCAAATTTTTTAACAAAATATATAGCCCTATACCAAAAGGCATTAATCAATTTTATCACATACACCTATAGATTATTGAAATTGCGAAATTGGTTGCACAATAGAAAC
>MJUU01024480.1:0-10616 GCA_002080025.1 Modiolus philippinarum
GGAAACTAATGTCGATCATTCAGTCATAAGAATTAAACATTTATCACTTTTTGAGGCGTTATTGGTTTCTCAAAGTTGTATATATTTGTATCCTTAAACCGCTTACATAAGAAATCCTACGGAAATGTCTACGAGAATACAGTTCTGTGTCTGTTCCATGTTGTTATTCACAAAAAATATAAACTTTTGTCATAAATCATATCACATCTCATTTTTGAAAATGTAAAGGGAATGAAAAGGTTGCAGAGTCTTTCTCTATTAAACTCATTTTTGTGTTCTTGACCTGCGTTTTTTATGTTAATGCTTGTTGATATATGTTTGTTTGTATGTAAGAGTGGTGTGAGAGATACTTATTTTGTCCTGTTAATATTTTATATTATGTTTGTATGTTGTCATCCATTGTTGTCTTATCCTCAATTTAATCATGATAAGTGTCCAACAATACCGAAATGGAATTTGAGACAGAGTAAGAAAAATGATGTTACCTTTATATTACATAATATTAACTTAAGTAAGTTGCAATACATGTACTTATTTTGTACTTGCATTACAGTAATAAAAATGTGTCAATCTCAGTACAAACTTGCACTTGTTATATTTTTACTGCTATTCATTTCTGGAAATGTTCATCCAAATCCCGGTCCGCATCAAAATAATCTTTCAATATGTCATATAAATTCAAGAAGCCTACTTGCATTGGATGAGGATACAATGAGTACTGCAGCCAAAATTGATGAAATTGAATCAATATTATGTAGAAAGGAAAAATTTGATATTGTTTGTATGTCAGAAACTTGGCTGAATAGTAACATACTTGACGATGAAATAAATATAGACAATTATAATTTATACAGACGTGATCGCGAAAATGATACTGGATATGGGGGTGTCTGTATTTATGTTTCAGAATCAATTAAATCTAAAAGAATGAAAAACTAAGAAATTTATGATAGTTAATTAATATGGGTTGAGATTCAAGTTGAAAATTTCAGGTTCTTAATTGGTATAGACCACCAAATCGGTCAGCTAATATTAGAAATAAATTCTTAACCAAATGTCAAGATTCTATTGATACTATTAAGTCAGATGCACCTGATGGAATATTAGTTCTTGGTGATTTTAATGATACATGTATAAATTGGTGTGATAACCACCAAAACGGTGAACTTCGTATTGACAGTTTCAAGAAATTTAGATCAATTAATTAATGAACCAACAAGATATTTTGAAAATACAGCAACCTTGCTGGATTTGATTTTCTGTGATGTTCCACATATGGTAACTGATTCTGGTGTTACTGCCCCTCTATCTAATTTAGATCATTGTACAATATATTGTAAATTAAACATTCAAACTTATAAGCAACATGCCTATTCTCGTGAAGTTTGGGATTACAAAACTGCAGATTTTAATGAATTAAATAAAGCCTTACTCTCTGCCCCTTTCAACAATGCTTACCTTATTTATGATGATATAGATGATATTGTTGATTATACATACAAATTGATACTTTCAGTTTTACATGAATACATACCTAATAAGGTAGTAACTATTAGACGACAGGATAAACCGTGGATGTTAAATGAGGTCAGAAGGGCCTTCAGATTTCGAGACAGAGCTTTCCATAGGTTAAAGAACTTTCCCAGTGATGAAAACAAATTGAGATTTATAGTAGCTCGAAGAGAAGCCAATAGAATGAAACGCAATGCCATTAATAGCTATACTGAAAACACTATTAATAAACATTCCGAAGATAAATTAAATGCCAAAAAATTCTGGTCACTTAGTAAATCCCTTTTGGTTTCTACATCATAACACTGTATACCACCTTTAAGTGAAAATTTGGGCACAATTTCAGATGAAATACAAAAAGCTGAATTATTTAATACACTATTCTCTTCTCATATGAGATTAGATAACACAAATCCCCACCCCCTTCTCCCGTTTAACTTGCTTTGTAATAATGCATTAAGCCTTCTATTAAGCCTTCTGCAAACAGATGAGAATGAAGTATATGCTTTACTGTCCAAGATTAAAGTGACAAATCTTCAGGTGCTGATGGGTTAAATAATATTGTTCTAAAGAAATGTGCTCAGTCTTTATGTAAACCATTCACAAAAATATTTAACTATTGTCTGTCGAATGGAGTATTTCCATCAATGTGGAAAACATCGAATACTAATGTATTTGCCCTGTATTTAAAAGTGGAGATAAACAAATCAAAACTAACTATAGACCAATAGCATTATTACCGACAATATCGAAATGTTTAGAGAAAATTATTTTCAAAAGACTATATGATTATTTGATTGAAAGTGATCTCCTTATTGAAAATAACAGTGGCTTCAAGAAGAATGATTCAACTGTAAATTTGCTTGTCAATATGATCCATGATATATATAAATCTATTGAAAATGGTAGAAATGTACGTACTGTATTTATGGATGTTTCTAAAGCCTTTGATGAGATTTGGTATGATGGATTACTTTTCAAACTAAAACAACTAGGAATTTGCGGAAGCTTGTTTCAATTACTTGAAAATAACATGTTTAATCGATCACAAAAAGTTGTTATAAGTGGTAAATCTTCAAAAATTCAACATACAAACGCAGGTGTACCAGAGGTCTCCATATTAGGCCCCTTAATATTTTTAGTGTACATAAATGATATAAATGAGAATATTGAAAGTGACATGAAACTCTTTAATGATGACACAACATTATGAAAGATATTGATAGTTTAGATTCGTTTAATGTATTAAATAGAGATCTTAATAATTTAAGTAAATGGGCCTCTCAGTGGAGAGTAACCTTCAATCCAAATAAAACTGAATATATGATATTTTGTAATAAAAATAAAGAAATTCCTCATCCTGATCTTATTCTAAATAATGTGATCTTAAATCAGGTTAATGAACACAAACGTCTTGGCTAAATTATGTCTGAAAATTTATCATGGAGTAATCATATTACTACAATATGTAAGAAATCAAACAAAAGATTAGATATCATGTTTAGAATGAAAAGATTTTTACCAAGAACGTGTTTAGAAAAGTTCTATAAAAGTATGATTTTACCAATTCTTGACTACTGTGATATATTATATGATAACTGTCTAAAATGTGAAAGTGATCTTTTAGAAAAAGTACAAAGAAGAGCTGCAATTCTTATAACCGGTGCTTTTAAAATAACAAAACACAAAGACTTATTAAATGAACTTGGACTAATTTTTTTATGACAAGGCGTAAGATTCATAAACTTATTCTATTCTTTAAGATTTTTAACCATGAGTTGCCCAATTATTTATTTGAATGTTGTCCCTTAATTACTCATAACACACAAAATTATAATTTGCGTCGCACCGAAAACATTTTACCCTTGCATGGACGCACAGTCAAATTCTATCATCTTATTTTCCATCAACGATTAAAGAGTGGCATAATATTCCAGCTTATTACAAATTATCAGGTTCTTTTAATATATTTTTAATAAAAAATTAACAAATATTTTTGCAAAAATAACAGCATAAAAATTTATTCCTATGGTCATGGTTTGGGTAAAATAAACCATACTCGTATTACACTCGGTTTGAGTGGTTTAAATGGTCACTTATGTAAATATAACTTAATTCCCTCTCGACTATGCAATAGATGTAATACTAAAAAGCCTAAAACTATTGAGCACTTTTTTATTCAGTGTGATCGATATAAAAATTTAAGATTATTATTCTTTCAAAAAGTAAGAGCATTACTCTGTCCAAATGTAAACTTGATATCTTTTAAAGAAATTTTATGTAACTATTTAGTTAAAATCTTTATATTTGGTAATGATGATTTCTCAATAGATGACAATAAAATGTTATTTCATTATGTGTTTGAATTTATAGAAAACAGTAAACGTTTTATGTAATTTATTTTAGATTTGACTATACTACATTGTATGTGTGATTATGTGAATGAGAGTTGTATTGTATTTTGTCTTGTATTATATTGTCTTGTCTGTTTATGTTGAGGAGATCAACTTTGGGCTGTTTGTAATCCTCGTAAAATAAATAAAGTATTAAATTAAATTAAAGGGAATGAAATAGTAAGTGGAGTATCGAAACACTAAAATTTGAAGAGATCGCCACACTGATTTCAGCTGTAAAGTACATTGCCAAATGAGGCATTTTCAGTCTGTATATTGGGATGCAATTGAAACACTAAACGAAAACAGAGCTAAAGTTGTGAAAGCACCTATTTACTTCTTTAACATTTTCAAGCGAATTTGAATTTTTTTTAAACTTTACCTTCACAGTTTATCTTAAGGATGTATTCTCCAGAAGTTTCAGTCTCGTTCAAATCTCGTTTATGAATAAATCTTAAAAGTGATTTTTTTTATTGATATATAATATATAATGACCCTCCCACATTGTGTCAAAAAATTATGTACCTACGACCAGTAGTTTCCGAGAAATGGAAAATTCTACTTTTTGACCAAATGTGACCATTGATCTCCGTCAGAATTTAGCCGATTTTGAGGTAGGGGTAATAAAAATTAATTTTCAAGAAAAGTATCCATCTTATTCATATCATCTCTTTTCTAAATTCTTCAAAATATAACTATTTAAACAAAAAAAGGTGAGTTTTGACTGTGTAGTTGATGGGAATTTTGAAAATTTAGAGTTTTACAGATTTTACGAAGTCTTGAATTTGACCAAAAAAAGAAACATTTTCTTACGAAACTTTCTTATATTATTAGGACCTATGTTTTTTATTCGTGATATTTCTTCAGACTCATATGAGATCTAACAATCTGGAAACTTTGAGAGAAAACTTGATGCTAGAAATCGATATTTTAGCCCAAAAATGGCCCCAAAATGGATGAAATTTGCTCAAAATCGTCAAAAATAGGGGTTTTCAAATAACTATAGCACAAAAAGGCACACGGACATATGGTTTTCTCTTCAAAAATCATATTTTCAAGGGTCCTAGAATTAAAAAAAAATGTATGTTTCGGGAAAGACTTGATGCAGGAAAATTTCGACCCTTCTTAAGTGTAACCTTCCCGATACTATATATTTTCCAAAAGGGTTCATATCTCCCTACATCATATTTATATTTCAGCATGCCTTTAAAATCTTATAAGAGTGCTTCGAATGACGGGGAACCCACAAATCAATATACACTTCATAGCCAAACAATATAACAATTGAGTATACCCAGGGGGAGGGGGGGTCACTTCCTACATAGAAGTATATACAGAAGTGCCGCTGGAATGGGCCTGTTTTTTGCAGTTGTCAACTATATGAATGGGTAGTTATTTTGACATCATTGATATCAATGGGTCGTTAATTAATCACAAATGGTCAGAATCTCTACTGGAAGCTGTAAATAATCAAGTATTTATCATTATTTGATGTTAAACAACATTCCTGCTGTGAGATTAATGGTTTTCTTACTCCAAATTCACATTTTTACTATACAGTTGGGTTGGTTATTTTTGAAATTTACTATATAAATGGGTCGATATTTTGTTGGGGGAACTATATGAAAGGGGTATTTTCAAAATGCCAGCGGCAGGCCTGTACCCAATTCCAACTGAAGTGACCCCCCCCCCCTCTTGGGTATACCCCTATAGTAAGTATTCAAAAATAACCTTGGTTCTCAACTAAGTTCAAATAGGTGTAACATTTATTACATTCTGACATATTGTTTTGAAATGTGAAAAACAAAATTATATTTAGATAGGAAAAGACCTACTTTTACATATGTTCTAAGCTCACATTGATTGACTTTGCGGTCTGTTACTTAATCAGGTGCGTAATTCCCATAATGATATACATGTACACAAAAAATGAAACATTTGAGGTGACTTCATATACACAACACTCGACAGTATGAGAATGTTGAACGTTGAAACGTCAACTAAAAAATAAATTTCATTTATAACACTAGGTCAAAAATTTGACCTGAAAAAAGCCTATGCAACGTTATATGTTAGTCTGTTTTAGTAAACAATAGAATTTTCTTGATCAAACATTGTTTATTGTACCCCCCGCTTGAAAAGCCGGGGGTATATAGTGATAGGGTTGTCCGTCCATCCGTCCTTTCGCCCGTCCTTCTGTCCGTCTTTCCGTCCGTCCGTCCGTTACACCTGAGGGTATCCATCTCTTATCCTCTACTCCTCCTGAACCGTTGAATAGATTTTCGTGAAACTTTAACACAGTCTTTTTGACAAAATGTAGATGTGCACCTCCTATTTTAGAATTTTATTCAATTGATTTTTGGGGTTTCCCATAGCAAAACATAGACTTAGCAATTACAATACCAGTCAGCAGTTCCCATGCGTATCATTAGAGCCTCACGGCTCTATAACATGCACGAAGTATGGCACTTTTTCCAACTTATCGAGTTCCATACATGTAACTACTGCTGCAGCTAACATTGGCAATTGAAAATCGAAAAACAAAACCCCCAATTATTTTGAAAATAGCCGAATTCTACAAGTCACTTGTAGCATTAGGCAAAGAAGTCATTTATGTTTGGATCCCTAGTCATGCAGGGATCTATGGAAACACAGTTGCTGACCAGGAAACCAAGGATGCATTAGAAACAACGGCAGTTGAATACCGAAGGAACAAGGGAAGCGAAGACTACAAAAATCGAAATCCAAAGACATGGCAAAAACGGCAATAGAGGAAAACAAAGACAAAACAAGGACGTGAGACAGCTACAATGCACGGAAATAAAAAGACCACATTAAAAACTAATGCACTCATAGTGTGAACTCCCATGAAAACCGGGAGTGACATCAGGTGCTACGGAAGAGTAAGCGTGTCCTGCTCCGCTAGCGGCACCCATCACACTATCAGTGAGTCAATCCAGGGTTGAGTCAAAACCGGTTATGTTAAATCCGTGAAGACGTAAAATCTAGATGAAAATGTCCGTTTTCATTTGGGACAAAGACATGTCATATCTGTCAATGATATCATGGTGACGGCCATAAAATTTCTGAAGGGATGAAAGCAACAAAGGCTGAACAAATCCCTGACTAAGCAACTTTTGGGACAGTGTTTTTGCTCTATTAAAAAAAATCACTGTATAAACTACATGCGCGACTGTGATGACGAGATGGCGGATTGTCCAGTACCGTACATTGACTTGAAGCCTTTAATCGTTAAATACATTTTAAAGTTATGGCGAATTTCCAATCTTCAAGTTTTGGATATTTGTCTGTACTAGTCTAATATCACGTAAAGATTTCCCAGTAAAATTAGCTCTGTTATTCTGTAAGGTATACTGAACTTTTTCATAGTTTTAATATCATTTTCTGAATCACAACTCTGCAATAATTCAATGAATCGTACAGAACGTCCTAATGAAATCAGTGAAAGTCAATCCTTGTCTGAAATTAAGATTGATTTATGAAGCCAAAGGTACCATTTAACTGACTGTTTCATAATGTTTTTAAAAGACTCTAAATACAAAATCTAGTTAATGCTGGCATAATTGATATGTTGAGTTGAGTTAATAGTTAGTCTTTATTAGTTTATCTTTTTATTGACCGCAAAAGCTGGAAACACATTACGCTTATTTGTTTAACTCTGACATCTGTAAAAAATTGTTTTACAGTTTAAGTTGAAGATGTTTAGCTACTTGTTGCAAGCAAAGGAAGCTTATTCTAAATTTTTGATATAATTACAGAAATAAGGTATAAATGACAAAATATAACAGTGCTCATCATACGTCATTTGAAGTGGGTTTGGAACAAAACTCACACTACAGTCATGCGGCTTATCGGAAAAATTTTCAGTATTTTTTTACCTTTTAACAATGTATGCACCTACATTGATGATGGGTCCTTTGAAACCAAACTCATTCTAAATATTGGCATAATATTAGAAAGAAGGTATACATATGACAATATATAAACCTGACTATCACTGGTGTGGGTTTGGGTCACGAGGTTGGTGAGGAATAACTGAGTCACCGATTCTAAATACAGCTTTATTAACCACACTAGTCGTCTCTAAACTGTTGTGTAGTCTGAAACGTAAACAGTTTAAACTCACTTCATGATAAAAGCAATAATAAAAGCGTTGAACAATTGTTTGTCTTTACCAAAATGATATACACTTTGTGTCGTGTGCATTTACTCCATATTGATTTGGTCGGTTAGGGACCATTTATTATGAAAAAAAGATTGTAGGGTGATGCAAACCTAGTTTGGAAAACCAGCTTGGAAATTTGAGTTTTAATGTATTGATTAGCATGGCGTCTTGTTATGGGACAGACAATGATGTAAAGTTTACAAATTTGCATAGAACAGTCCATTTGTTGAGTCTCAGCTACCTTTTCTACAAACAGATCTTCTATCATTCTTTTTATCGGTAATTAACCAAATCATTTGATGGAACGAATTTTTAAATCGGGAAATTGATTCCTGAATAAAAAAATGTACAAAGTAGATGTATATTTGTTAATTTACATTGATGGGCTGATTGACAAAGTAGGAGTGGCCTAAAATACTTTTTGCAAATATTTTTTCCCATTCGGGCAGTGAAAATATTTTCATCACGAGATCAAAGAAAACTCATACGAATTATTGATTACACTGTATTCTTCTTCGTTTTCTTAATGGTACATGGAAATAATAAATCAAACTTGATTTAAAATGCCCTTTTATGCCCTATAGCGTTGGTGCCATGAACACAAGCCAAACTGTATTAAAATGCATTAAACGTATGCCGTCCAGAAGTCCGGTTTCCTTGAACTATGGCAGATGGTAGCTTGGTCAAGGAAAGTATATTGACGATGGTTGCTTCGTAGGTGATGGTGACATACTGTATATCACGAACCACTTAAAAAAATCTTGGTTTCGTATCTCAATTTTTACAGTCGATTGCTCATACCAATTGCAACAGCTTTAAACATGCTGCGGTGTTTTGCAAGTCAACATTTTATCCTCATTATGGTACGATTATTGAATGATCGTGGTAAAGTCGTGATAAAGTCGGCATGAACGCGTACTTAAGTCTGATATATCGTAGGACAGTCGTGATGTGATCGTGGCAGAAACGCGGAGCAGTCGTAGTAGAATCGGAACGGTCATCATTTGATCGTAGTAGAATCGGAATGGTCGTAATGGGATCGTAGTATCATCGTGCTGTGATCGCATTTCAGTCTTCTCAGTTGGAATCCCACAATCCCACTACGATGCTACCGGGATAATGAAGACATTAGCACGACCTTTCCACGGCCTTTCCACGACTTTTCTGCGACCTTTCTACGACCAAGTTTGACCACGACTGCACTACGATTTTTTTTAGCATGTTCAAAGTTGTTCCACGACCATCACAACCATGATGACCTTTCCACGATCCTACTACGACCTTACTGCGATGGCCCAAATTGCACCACGATCCTAATTTTTTTCTTAGTCGTAGTGCGATCGTGGCCTAGTGTGATGGGGGTATAATGCCTGTGTCACACTGTGCCACGACAATGAAGACCTTACTACGACCTGTACGATTGTAAGGTCGTTGAGACATCGTGGTACATTCGGCAAACTTTTGACATTTCTACGATGTAACAACGACTAAAGTACGTATTTGGGTTTGTGATAGGCTAGTACTTCGCTTTCAATAAAGAACAGCTGAACGTTACAACTTGTATTGTTAGACTCCATAAACTTGTGTACATTAGTTACGTTACCGTACAATGAGTAAAACGTCAAAGTTACAATCAATAGAAACGTCAGTGACGTTAGTTACGCAAAGTCAATCATCGACAAATCCGCGATACTCCGGGCACCAAAGGTGAAAGAAATTAAATAAAAATGACTTAAAGAATACAATAAATTAGTTACCCATTATCATTAAAGTCCATGGTAGAAAAATTAATCACTTTAATGCTTTAAAGTCTATCTATCCAAACATCTTAAGATATTATCTTGAATTAAACGTGATTCAACGCTTAGATTGGGTGTTATTTCTAGGTGGACAGCTCTGGTAGCGGCGCACGTAAAGAGACAAATATATACTTTACTCTTGGAATTGTCAACATTTCTTACATAGAGCGGTACGGCAAAGTCAATTCCCGTAACAGTGAATGGGTTGTTACATTGTAGTCTATCATGCGGTAATGGTGGCGATTCCGGTTGACGGTAGGCATGTCCTGTGATTTTGTTACAAGTTACACATTTTCGTAAAACTGTTTTTACACGTTGGCGGATTCTAGGGATCCAATACAGTTGGCGTAATTGCGCAACTGTGAAATTCACTCCACCGTGAAGTTGATTCATATGTGCATCCATGACGATCAATTCGGTCAATCTGTGTTTCGTTGGCAATAGATACGGAAGTTTCGCTGTTTCATCTATTGGTGCATTTTGAAGTCTTCCTTTGCATCTCACGACATTATTTTCATCCATGTAGAGATTCAGTTGTTTGACGATCGCTGGTTTCTTGTTAATATTATTCCTTAAGTATTGTACAGAATCATTAAATTCAGTTTCCTGTGTTTTCCGTATCCAGTGCAACATTGCATCCTGAATTTCATCCACAGATAGTGTTGATAATCGTCTTTTCGTTTCATTTGATTTACAATTTCTAACGATTCGTAAGACGTATGCGGT
>MJUU01024481.1:8140-28161 GCA_002080025.1 Modiolus philippinarum
AAGCAAGCATGTGACCAAGTTTGGCTTTGATCCGATACAGAATACTCAAGTTATCATCTGGAAACCAAAATTTTAATGAAATTTTAGTCTATTTTTAGCAACTGTGACCTTGACCTTGGGGGTACCAACCAGTAAATCAATAGGGTTCTGTCTTGAGTGATAAGCAAGCATGTGACCAAGTTTGGTTTTGATCCTATGTAGTATACTCAAGTTGTCATCCAGAAACCAAAATTTTATTGAAATTTTGGTCTATTTTTAGCAACTGTGACCTTGACCTTGGGGGTACCAACCTGGAAATTGATAGGGTTCTGTCTTGGGTGATAAGTAAGCATGTGACCAAGTTTGGTTTTGATCCAATGCAGGATACTCAAGTTATCGTCCGGAAACCAAAAAGATGGATGCACGGACGTACGTACGGACGGACGTACGGATCAGGGTAAACCTTAATGCCCCCGACCGCCTAGTGGCGGGGGCATAAAAAAAAATTTGAACAATCTTGATTTTCACAGATTTTACGATGTCTTGGAATTTGAACAAAAAAAGCCTTCCTTACTACATCACGGACCTATGCTTTTTATTAGTGATATTTCTTCAGATTCACAAGATCTAACAATCTGAAAACTCCGACAGAGAACTTGATGGCAGAAATTGCTATTTTTACCAAAAAATTGCCATCCAAATAGGCCAACTTTTCACAAAACCACCAAAGATAGGGGATTTCAAATGATGATAGCACAAAAAATCTAAATGGATCCAGTTTGCACAAGCCCAGTTGCACCTTCAACTATCATGTGACCAAGTTAATGTGATGACCCAAATATTTCTAAAATTGTTTATTTATTATCTTTCCTACCTAATATCAAAAATTCTAAGAATTAATGAAGGTCTATTTTCTAGCTTCACATCTTGACATTTCAATATTTAAATCTATTTTCGGTCACTGTGACCTTCCCTGACCTTGACTTTTGACCTACAATAGGGGTCCTCCCCTCCTGGTATCCAACAATATATCCAAGTTTCATTTCAATTGAATGTAAACAATATATCCAAGTTTCATTTCAATTGAATGTAAACTTTATGAGTTATCATCCAGAAACAAATGTTTGACACCCATCCGCCCGCCCGCAACACCAAACCAATAGCCAATTCAATTTCATTGCAACTTGGCTAAATATCCACATTAGAATATGGTTTTCTCTTCAAACACGATTTCTTCAGGATCTTCGCACTTAAAAAAAAACCAGGTTTTGGGAAAAACTTGATGCAGGAAAAATTTGACGCCTCAGGAGAATACATCCTTAACGAAGAAGCTATTTATCTACAGTTTTTAACAACACCTAAAGGGGGGGGGGGCAATCAAGTTTGTAACTAGTATAAATATAATCAGATACTAAAGATCAAATTAAGGTGTCTCAGTGGTACTATTCTGCCATTTTATTCTAATTCTTGTTCTAAATTTCATAGTTTAAGAAATTTAACAAAAAGGTTATTTAAAATGTGAAGAAAGTTACCCCTATTTTTTTTAAACAAACTATATCAAGATTTAAAACACATGCAAAGTATGAACAAAATCAATAATAGATTTTTAAAGCTATAGATCCTCTAATATAATCATTTCCCCTATCATTTCTATGTAAAACCCTAACATTTTCAATTACAGTTTTTGGGCTTAAATGAACGATGACCCAAAATTTTTATTTTATACTTTAAACAATAATACAATCATCAAAATTCTATAATGGCAAAATGATACCCTGCAGACATCTTAAATGTTGAGGCATTGCAGACAAAACTTGCAGGAACATATACATATGTATACATATGTTTGAAAAGTTAGCTAAGTCCATGGGCCATAACTCTGCACAAAACATCTTGAACTGTAGATATGAAACTCATATAGATATAATCATGTTTCAAATATCTAATAATTACATCAAGGCCTTGCAAACTTGCAGAGACTTATATTTTATGGACGGGTAGATTGAAGAATATGTGACAAGTATTCCATAAAATAAAGCTAGATATGGAAGATAGGACATTTTTTTTTTATACAGATTTTATCACGGCTAGTATCAAGTGAGCCTGTTATGGCGAGTTTGATGAGTTACGTTTTGATCAAGTCCTTATCAAAATAAAAAAAATCCTATAATACTTTTATCTGTGATTCGCAAGATGATAAATAAAACTGTATTAGAAATTGAAATGGGCTGAAATTTCCTTTTTAGCACAGTTAATTTAATGTTTACTGTAAGAATTCTCCATTCAAGGTATTACGCATATAAACACGACAAATAGTACAAAAAAAAAGTCAGTATAGCAACCAGCATTTGACACATTCACAGTGACCCGATAATTTAGTGATAGTGAGAATATCAGTATCTGTAGATCAAAGGAAATTCATACAAATTACTGATAATTTTGAATAAAAAACATGCCTCTTTTTTTTTGGGGGGGAGGGGGGTAACTTTGAAAAATGGTGAAATTATATTTTTCTCACATAAAAAAAAAATTATATACACTCAAAATTCTGTGGCTAGAACACACATGGGACTGTTCAAAACAATTCAATCTAGAGGGATGTTCGAGCTATGGAGGTTGAAATATGTTTAAACTTGAACAACATGAAAGGATAAAGGGGTCAAGATATCAATGGTATTGCAGTTTGAGGCATCGAAGTTCAACTGTAGGTCAAATGAATTTTGACAGTAATAAAATAACAAATTTTTATCAATTCATTTTTCATTAATTAAACCAGTCGTAATTTTGTTTCAGACCATATCATATTCCTAAAACCGAGAAAACGATATCTTGAAATTTCTCACAAACATTTTTTTTTCAATGAAAAAACCTATAAACATATCATATTTTTACATAAAAAATTTATTGTATGGGTCAACTGATCATTCCTGAAAATTAAATTTGTCAGCTAGAAATTAACAAGGCAAACTAATTTTATAATGAATAAAATGTGGTAGTAAATAAAAAAATACTGATGTGACTGTAAATTTAATTTCTGCATATGCGCATTTCGACAACTTATGTCTCTTCAGTGTAGATAAAATAGACCATATCCGAGCTGTGGTATCAGGATTTACCGGACCACTTTTCAACACGTCACAGTACAGAAAAAGTCACGTCACAGAGCCTACAACGTCATTAATCTAGTCACATGGGGCGGACATGTTTGTGACGTAGGGCGGACAAACAACAACTGGTAAATCTAAATACCAGAACTTGGATATGGCCTATTCAAATGAATAAATAGTCTGACATAAACAACCTAAATATGACAAACATCCTTATCATCAATAAATGTATACTGTAAACCGGGAAATTTTCGCAGCTTTTTTATTTTCACGATTTTCGTGTTTGGAATGGAAGCGGAAAATAAAACAGCGCAAATATACTTGTCTATTAAGGGGGTTCACTCCTGATGTTGTTTATATCAAGGATTTCTTGAAACCTATTTCAATTTACTAAGCATTGTAGACTAAATGAAATGGTAAAAAGAAATATATAGGTCCGCGTGCTTTTTACCGCGATACAAGTCATTAACAAATTTGGCGGGAAATGGATTTCTCTGGATTTTCCCTTAATTTAACATTAGGATTATTTTTTTGTCTAAAAGCTAAGATATTATATCAAGAATTTTATTAAAACTTGTCAAGTGTCTTAATTTGACCTATAGAACATATTCATGAAATAAAAAGTGGGGGTCCGTGTGCAAAATTCTTTAAGCCATTGAACTGGACAAAACCAGAAGAGTTCTGAAATCTGACACAAATTCAAAAATGTGACAAGTGAGCCTCCTTAATGAAGTCAATGGTCAACAATTTGGCAGCGCGAATTCAAAACTGAGCAAACTAAAATCCTGTCCATTTACCGCGAAATAAAGACGGCGCCAAAATTTCCAAGTTTACAGTATATGCTACTGGTGTTTGATAATACAGTGGACCCTGTCAATTCCCACACCAGAGTATTCTGATATCCTGTCAATCGACATAATTTTCAAGTTGCAAAGACAGCTTTTTTAAGTTTTCTTAACCTGAGTATTCCGACATCACATGTAATCTGATATATTTTTATGGTCCCATACTGTGTCGGATTCGACAAGTTCCAATGTAAATGGACTGTGGTTTGTACACATATCTTGTATATTTGTTCTGCATTTATAATATAAATTCATAAATATAAAAAATTCTCAATCCTGTTTCTTTACTTATTCAAATTTTGCTTTCCTAAAATAATTGACAGTCATTTGAAACTTTTTGGTTTCTTTATGATTATTACGCTCAAATTTCATATAGAAATAGAACCCAACATATAAGTTTTATATTCTTTTTATTGAATGACTTTAAAACGAATCATAAATTTTTCAATATAATTTTTCCTGAATATTTAAAAAAAATTCTTTCGGTTTTGTATCATATACCTACAATCCTCAATAATTCAAATGAAGATTAAATTCTATATAGATACAATGTCGGGGCATTATCAGATTACAAATTCATTCACAATATTGTTGAATATCCTCTGGTTTTATCCACTAGAATAGAGTTAAATTTTTTTGCATATATAGATATATCAATTTTTTTTTCATTTATCTTCTCTCAAAATGTCTGAAAAACACTATTGAAATTTTTTTTTTATAAAATTCATTTAATTTTTAATGCAAAGAAAACTTTTTTAGACCAAACTTGAAGGAATTTTTTATTATAAATTGTGTTTCGATTTGTCTGGGTATTTTTTTTTATTATTGTAGTCAGATGCTGAAATTTTTCAAGGATTTCTCTAATGGTGAATAGTGCCATGTCACTAATCTGCTTCCTGTTTGCCAGGAACAATTACATATTTTTTGTTAAGGATTTCTCTGCCTGTATATGAAATAATGATTTGATATAAGTCTTTAGCTTTAGGATGAAGCAAACTACCATTCTCTTTCCCCATTTCAGCTCTCATATCTTCTGTTTGCATTTCACTAACAAATATGGAATATTGGACATTTTGTGTTTGATACGGACTTTATCACGGCCAGTTTCTTTTATCGGTAATTCACAAAATGATAAAACAGAACTCTAAAATAAATTGAAATAAACTGAAATTTCTATTTAAGGAAAATGTTAATCTATTGTTTATTGCAATAATTTAAATGCATTCTTCATTCAACGTCTTACACGACAAATAGTACAAAAGATGACGTCAGCTTAGCAACCCCCACATGATGCCTTCATAGTGACCTAATAATTTGGTGATAATGTCCAGTTCAGTGATACTGGGATTATCAGTCTCTTTAGATCAAAGGAAATTCATACAAATTGCTGATAATAGAGTGTATCAGGTAACTGGACTTACTTTTATTGTAATACAGCAGACAAATCGAAAAGTACAGAGACCTTGCAGGACATTCGGTCCGGCAACTGAGGAAAAGTTGCCAGACCGAACATAAATTTACAAGACCTGCAGTTTCATAGCATATGGGAAATCTCAATTTTTTACCTGACATTCGGTCCTGTTGGCTGATAATTTTTGCCAGACCGACTTAAGTTTTGCCTGATTTGTCCTTCGGTCAGGCAGTTTTCGATATGTCTGATAAAGATGGAGGTAATAACCAAATTACAGAACAGAACTGGCAAGAACCAAAATCAAAAGGGCAAGACAAAACCACCAAGTAAAGTTGTCATCCTTAATGGCCTAGACTTGGTACAGGCATTTTAAAAGAAATGGTTGGTTCAACCAGTTTTATAGCACCAATCCTCACCTCCCATTGCTGAAGTGTCCGGTAGCAACTCAACAGCAATTGCTATTGAAAGGTTGTTTACAGTGAAAAGAAATGTTCATTTCAGTTCTAAAAAACAAATTTAAAAATATAATTATTTTCAAAGATTTTATTTTAGCATTAGTGTTTTCAAGAAAACATACAGGAGTGATGACCTTGGCACCTACACTGTAACCAACAGCAACAATAATGTAAACAAACCTGCATAGTCTCTAGCAACTTGAGCCAATGGTGGTGGTACTAATGGATCATCTCTGGCATTCAGTAAAAACATTGGTATTGTTATCTGCAATAGAAAACTAAATGACAGAATTGTTAAGAGTCAAAATCAAACGGACAAAAAGACAAAGCAGACCGTGCAAACCACCAGAAAAACTGTTGATTGTAATGGTCCGGACTTATTACAGGCATTTCAAAAGAAATGGTGGACTAATAAACCAGTTACAAACATCCCCTTAAATTGCAATAATATCCTGTACCATCTCAACAGAAATTGCTATTGAAATAAAATATTATGAAAGTGATTATGTATTTAATACAGCGTATATTGGTGGAAGTTTAAATCTATTACTGGTAAATACAAATGGCAGCATTAAATGTGTGTTCACTGTACTTGTTTCGAAAGCTTGGTACATCGTCCATTCAAGTTTCTTTAGCCTTTCCATTTTCATTGAGAAAATTCTTAGTAATCAAACGTTTTCCAATTGCCATTTTACAGGAAATTTTACCAATGTTTGGGTAAGTTTGACCTGACATTTCCAATGAGTAAATATTAGAAAAAGCAATAAATGATTTCAGAGAAGCAAAACTAAAATGGCAATAAAATGCACTGAATATACTCTTTCCCATTTGTGTACTGAGGAAAAATATTAATAATGAGAAACATCAGTTTGTTATCTCCCTGTACAAAGTTAGTTATATATGGTCAATGTGGAGATAATTTTAAAAATAGTAATGGTGGATTACATGATACCCCGCCACATTTCACAAAATTTCGAAGTATCTAGGGGCATAACTCCAGAACCCCTTGGACCTCTGAAGCCATATTCGAACTCGACCTGAGTTTTGTGGTCAGCAAGCTACATACCAAGTTTGAAGACTGTATGTTATTCTGTTCAAAAGTTATCAGTCGGAAACCTTCGGGGGACGGACGGACGGACAGACAGGCGGACGGACAGAGGGACGGACGGACACACGACTGAGAGTATCACATAATACCACGCCACTACGTGTGGAGGGGTATAATAAGCATATCAATAAGTTCTTTTGATATTGAAATTAAAAATTGTTTCCACTTTAACCATACTGTGGAAGTACTTTTATTCATGGACGTCAGTTTTTGTTGTTTTTGATAAAAATAACAAATTTGAGGGCACTTAAATTCGTGGTTTCCAATTTTATGTATAAAAACTCAATGGAGCAATGGCAGCAGAATACAGAAGGAACAAGGGAAATGATGATTACAAAAATCAAAGTCAAAAGACATGTCAAAAAAAAAGGCAACAGAGAAAAACAAAGACAAAACATGGACGTGAGACAGTCACAAGGCATGGAAATAAAAAGAAGAAATTAAGAACTAAAGCACTCATAGTGTGAACTCCCATGAAAACCGGAAGTGACATCAGATTCTTCAGAAGGGTAAGCATGTCCTGCCCTGCTAGCAGGACATGCTAGCTGGGAAGAAAAATACATTTCATTGGGTACTTTATTTTGAGGTTTTGCAAATCACGAAATCCAAGAAAATTGGAACCCTACGTACAATAGTACTTTCACAGTATATAACTAACTTGGAACAGGGAGATAACTTTACCCATAAGTCTTTTCACTGATGATAGACCATTTCCATCACTAGTCTAGCTATTGTTCAAAGTCTCACTTTTTTCACAATAAGTAAATTCCGGTAACCAACACATTTTCAAACCTTGGTGGAATTAGAATCATTTTCCATTTGCAAATACCATTTGAAACTAGAGTTGGTGATCTACTGATCATGGATACCCCCTCCCCCCAGCAATCCGCCACTACCACCACTAAGTATGGAACTATATTTGAGGTTTTCACTGCAAAAAGTGGTTCATTAATAGTAGGAAATAACATATTAAGAAAACTGCGTTTTTAAAGTGTTCTCCTTTATCATCCAGGAAAGGAAAAAAAATTGCGCTTTTTTAACAATCAAAGGGGAAATAACTCTTGAACGACAAATGGGAATTTTGTCAAAATCGAACTTGACCTTCATTTCATAGTAAGAAAAAACATATTAAAATTTGAGAAAGCTGCATCACAGCGTTCTCTTTTTATCATCCAGAAACACAAAAACTTGTATTTTTTTAACAATATAGGGAAATATTGTGAAGAAAAATATGTAGCAGAATACTTTTTTTTTCAAAGATTCAGTGTTCTGGTTTGGTTTCCATGACACTGAAAGCTCCATTATCCATTACAACCAATTTCAGACCACCATTCAAAAAAAACCTCAAAATCGATAGGGTTCCTCTTCTAATCATAACTCCTGTCTGTGCAAAGTTTATTTAGATATGTAGATATGACAAGTGGTTCTCAAGATATCATTCCGAAACCAAAAGTTGACGCCTTGACGCCAGGATGCCCACATGCCCAGACACACGGATGCCCAGACACCATTCCGGACAGTACCTGTGTGTATTGTCTTCATGTTTTATGTACTTCATTGTAAGGGTACTCGTCTTGATAAGTTGGACTTTTTTATAGTTTGATTTTTACTGTGAGTCTTTTTGTGTATTTATTTTTAGCCATTCATCACACATACAGGGGTTAAAAAATTTTCCAGAATCTTACTGGTCCAGGACTTGTAGATCAAAGAAATTCACTGGTCCTGACCAAATTTTCAGTGGTCCGTACAGACTGGCCCAAAATTTGAAGCAAGTTCGACACCACAATTTTTTTTTCATTTTCCATATGGTAAAATATTAACTTTTATCAAGGATTAAACAAAAATTCTATGCTGTAAAGTTATTTTTGACCTATACCAATTCATCCTTTGACTGGTATCATATATAAAATTCACAAACTTCTACCAAATCCTTTTGCCTTGACAGCCCACAACATTAAAGTACCAAAATTGATAAGTCCAGAGAGTTCAGAAGATGAAAAATTTCCTACTCTCTCTACCTGTCCTTAATACAAGTTCCTGGTCAAATATAATGGAGACTTGTGATACAATACATTTGAAGCCTGTTCTTGCCCTGAGCACAGAAAAAAAATTGAAAAATTCGTATAAATGACCAAGAAAAAATTGCATAAAAAAACGCTAGGAACAAGATTCGAAGGACAATGAGAACATGCAAGATGAAAACTGTGAACTCGGGCCTGGACGTCATATCACTAAAGTTACGTTACAAATGTGATATGTAACTTACGACCAAAGTTACGACTCACGACTTTTGATAAAACCATTGAAACATGAAATGACATCATGTTGATCAACTTCAGTTTTAAGCTTATATTATCGATAGGGATTTCCCTTTGCTGTCAAGTGTGAAGAAGATCAGTCTTCAATGCCCTTGAAAGTAACGATCAATCAATATGTTGGATCAATGAAAAAGTAAACACCGTGAAACGTGAAGTAAATCATTTCTTCTGATTTTTCACTGGTCCGTCGGACTTTTTGAATGGAGTTATGCACTGGTCCGCAGTTTAAATTCCCAGGTCCCGGACCTCCGACCAGTGGATTTGTTAACCCCTGCACATAGGGGAGGGTTTGGATCCAAGAAAATGAGTTTAACCCCAATACAATTTTTGCACCTGTCCCAAGTCAGGAATATGTTGGTCATTGGTTTGTCCTTGTCTCCTTATAAAATTTTAGTTTCTTGATATTTGGGTTATTGTATGTGGTTTGTTTCCATTGATTTATTCACTTTTTTACCTTTTTGGTGCAATATAGGGCTTGCTATATGGTGTGAGGTTCCTCACTGTGTTGAAGACTGTACGATGACCCCTAGATGCTTTGTTTTGGGTCGTTTTAACCTGGATATGGAATGTTGTTTCCTTGACATTCACCCATTTCCTTTCTTTTTCATATGTAGTTGCCACCATTGATTTCTGAAATTTGGACTCCTCTCTGTTTTATTTATATTTTACCCATGAACAAACACTTTACATGATATTTTCTAAAAGCATGTACCTTAAAGGAATTTTGGACAAAATTTCAAGAAATTTGCATCACTCCTTCACTTTATTTTCAAGACTTACAAATCTCCATACAAAGCCTATGAAAAACCTGGGAATGGACATTTCCCTTCAAATTTTTAACATATAATTTTTTTTTTTTGTGAATTGTCAACGTTGTTATGAAATTCTCATTACTTTCATTCACAGATGGCAACTACCTTAAATGGTTAAAAACTGACTTACATTATTGATGTAATTACTACTACTATTTGCCTCGTAATAATCTTCTATACATCTGTACCCCCATCGCCTTCTGTAAAGAGAAAACAGTAGAAAAATATTGCCTTGGGCCATATCAACATCATTTGTAGATCAACTGCAAAAAGGTCCAGTCTTTACTCTTTATTCAGGGGCCAACTCAGACCTGCCGTTGGGTGTGGGGTTTTCTCACCGTTCATTGAAGATCTTACGGTGGCTTTGATTTGTTATTACTCCCCTTTAGGTCGTTGTCTCTTTGACACATTCCCCGTTTCCCTTGTTTTTTCTATTTGTCAGTTTGTTTCCTCTTAATTTCAAAATTCCAAGAAGATTGAAATAAATTGTCTCTAATTTCCATTCATTATTAATTTATCTTTCCTTAGCTTTTCTCCTGAAAAACTATTGGTCACCATGTTTTCAATCCTATTACTTCTGGATTGTAAGCAATAAATATTATTTACAGGAAAAGACAACAACTTTGGAACAAAATGTGCAACTAAAAGAGCCATGTAAAACTTCAATCAAACATAAATAACTTTACTATAACCATATAATCATAGTTTCTTATAATCGCAAAATATTCAACGAATGACCTAACAATGTCGTAATAATATGTTAAACTATGTTCCCCGCTAGCAGCCATGTTTTTTGACGGATCAAAAAATTTCTGCAATCTTAGTAAATAACCTTACATACATCATTTCTGTAAACTTTGGTTCAATTTTTTCAATTGTTTTATAGGAGATAGTCAAAATGTGTTTTATCTCATATAGTCCAATGTTAAACTATGTTTAAACCTGGTGGCTGTGTTTTTTGGCAGATCAGAAAAATTTTGGCAGTTTTAGTGATGGACTCTCAATACACCATTTCTGTAAGTGTAAAGTTTGGATCAATTCTCTTCGTCAGTTTCAGAGGAGATAGTTAAAAATGGGCTTTACCATAGGGTCCAATGTTTAAACTATGTTCCCACTGGAAGCCATGTTTTTTGCAGATCAAAAAAGTTTCGTCATTCTATGTGAAGGACCTTCAATACATCATTCCTGTAAACTTTGGTTTAATTTGCTCAAGTAGTTTCAGAATAGATAGTCAAAATGTGTGTTTTCCCATAGGGTCCAATGTTAAACTACTGTAATTGTACTTATTTTCGCGGTGTACTTATTTTCCCGTTCGACAACTTTCCATGAAAATAAGTACACACGAATGTAATAATTTAACATTAAAGTTATAAAGAAAGCACACACTTCCGTGAAATTAAATACACGCAAACTTGGCTTGAAAGGAATATTCGCGAAAATAAGTACCCACGAATATAAGTACAATTACAGTATGTTCGGCCATGGTGGCCATGTCTTTCAGCTGATCTAAAAATTTTTTTAGCAATCTTATTTAAATACCTTACAAACGTTACTCCTGTAAAGTTTGGTTCAAATTGGTCCAGTGGTTTCAGAGGAGATGGATAAAATGTAAAAAGATAATGGACAGACGGATGGACAAGTGATGGCAAAAGCTCACACGGCCTTTTAGTACAGGTGAGCTAATAAACATTGTGTTGAGCCTAGACAGGCGTTAAGTATGTATTTTTTATACAAAGGAATTTAAGCAGTTAGGCCTTAAAAAAATAATGGATAGATTCTCAGGCCATTTTTCATAAAAAAAATTCATGTGGGAGGGAAGGAAAACATTTTCATTTTTATTGGCTCAAAACATAATGAGGTATTCTTTTACACTGCTGAAATCTCAAGTAGTAATCCAGTAGTTGATTTTTCATCTTAATATATTTGAAAAATTTTAATAAAAATGTACAATGAAGTACCATCAAAAGTGATGAGGCAGGTGCCTGAGAAGCAGATTAGCCTTACTTAAGATTTTATATTTTACAGAGTATTTGAGTTATTCCCCTTTGAGTACAAATAAAACCTCTGATTATTTTTACCTAGCTGTAAATGAGAATTATTTGGTTTCAAGTTATCTCACATTTTCTTCCAGACACACTAAACAATGTTGCAAAAAAAAAAAAAAAACAAAACAAGAACGATCTTGCCAACCATATCAGGAAAAGGGTTCCAGAACCTGAAATTCCTTAATTGATTCAGTCCCAGGTCTTCTTTCATTTAACCAAGTGCATAAAAATATCAACACAAAAGATCTTTGTACAAAACTTCAATAGGGTTAAAGCTCACTAGCTGCCGTTTTGGACAAGGGATCACTTTCCAAGGTAAGAACATTTGGTCAGCTACTCATTAAGTATTAACGTCAAGATTGATTTAAATTTATTTAGGGCTGTTCCAGAAATAATTGTATGGGGGGTCGGAAGGCACTTTTGAAAAGGACCCACCATGCATGAAATTTAAATTTGTTTGTCTCATTGCTTCTTCAGTGCAAGTCTCCAATATACCCCACAACCCATCAAATTTTAATTAAAGTGCCTTCCGACCCCCATATACAATTATTTCTGGAACAGCCCTTAGATGTTCTCTAGAAGATCTTTGAAACTGTGCATAGGATCAAATCTTAAAACAAAATTCTCTACTGGCAGCCAATTCGGATGGGGAATCAGCATCAAAGTAACAACATGTGGTCAGCATCTAAAAAGTATAATTCATGCCAAGTTTGGTGTCCATCTTCAATGAGGCGCATTTGCCAAATACATTTGATAATTTTAATACAGACTATAGTGCTAGATGGAACATTACACTGCCATCTTATGACAGTGCAACCTTTAAGGCTAAAAATCTTACATTCTAATCATAAGAGGGAAACTTTTATTCATTGATAATTACAATCCTGCATGTTCGTCTTACCAGAGACATATAATTACAGAGATTGGCAACTTGACAAATTCTCGTGAAATCACGCCACCATTGAGACTTTGATAAAACTTCCACTTAACAAACATAAATCGCTAATATCTCGATAATGTATGAAAATATCATAATAAAACTATCTAAACACAACCAACATGGTAAAATACTTTCCAGTTTTCATGACTAGGAAGTTGTAATCATGGAAATAAAAGAGGAGTTTCAAAAGTAAACAAGGCACATCATGATTGTGGTCGTCAGATTTCCACACGGAGTCTCTGCTTTATTTGCAAATATCTTATTTATTAATCAAAATTTCTTATTCAAATTTTGGAAACACCACTATAGCTTAATTATGGAAAACAATCAACTTTTCTGTGTAGAAATATGTCCACTAAATTTAAAGTAGTTTAAGATGTTCTGATGTGGCCATACCATGTTTGTTGTAATTAATATGGAGTGATAGTAGAGTTGTCAATTTCTGTAATTATACGTCTCTGTTCTTACCTTGTATAGGCCTCGTCTAGCTCTGCTAATGAAGTTGCTGCAAAGATCTGTTCATCGTTTAGATCATATTTTGATTTAACCTCTGATGTGAACAATGTATGATAATGTTTACGTAGTAAAAACTTCTGGTATGATGTCATGAAATACACATATAATCTTCGTAAATGACTCCATTCTAGTAATAAAGGTAGTGCTCTGAAAAAACATAAAAACATAAAATTGTATACATTCATTAGTGTCATAATATTTAAAAATAGTAATGGTGGATTACATGATACCCCGCCACGTTTCACAAAATTTAGAAGTATCAAGGGGCATAACTCCAGAACCCCTTGGACCTCTGAACCCATATTCGAACTAGACCTGAGTTTTGTGGTGAACATGCTACATACCAAGTTTGAAGACTGTATGTTATTCCGTTCATAAGTTATCAGTCGGAAACCTTCAGGGGACAGACGGACGGACAGACGGACGGACTTACACACGACTGAGGGTATCACATAATACCACGCCACTACATGTGGCGGGGTATAAAAATCAATGTACATTTTTTGTACATCTACTATCTCACTGATTTGAAGATAAATTATGACTTGTAAGGATTGATTCTATATTTCTCACATCAGCACAAGAGGCAGAACAAGACAAAAATCAAAGCTCCATTTGAGATGAAACTTGAAAGCCCTGAAAATCTACTCATGGCAAAAATTTGTAGTCATCCAATTCATATGATCTAATTGAATTTGAGAACTGATTCAATAAAAGCAAACAGAATGCACAATATATGTAACCGAAAGGTATGATTATCGTATGTATTTCTATTTCAATTGTAATAAATGGTTAGGTAAGTAAACAAATACTGCACAATTTGTGATCAATAACTATGGGAGAGGTCTTCTGAATTTCTTGATGGATACAGGGACATAAATACTGTGAATATTTAGATACTTGTACAGTATGTTATCAGTACTTTTATATAGCAACACCACTTGGTATAAAATATTTACAAATATAAGGTCTGACCATGTTCTAATTCGCGTAGAGCCGCTTGCAATAATCTATTTCCATCTATTTCTTACTTCAAAATAGCAACCAAGCTACCTTAAATATGTTTACATCCTGTAAAGACACAAAATGAAAGATCAAAGTGATTTATTTTATCTACTAACCTACTTATATTATACCCTTGACATATAGACATGCCACATAGGAATTTTTGTTGATGAGATTTATCTTCTCCTAGATATTTTGTAACAATATTTCCACCCATACTGAACCCCACAGCTATCAATTGTGTATTGGGGTATAACTGTAGTATTTGATCAACAATCAAACTGTATTCCTCTGTTTTTCCTGTTAAAAAAAGGCACCACTTTAAATTTCATAATAAACATTCTTACAATTATGTTTTAATTAGGGATGAGTATCATCAATAAAATATTGTATCATGATATATATCGATACAGGGCAAGCGTATCGTGATACGTATTGTCTTCTGATTTCTCAATTTGATTACATTTTTTAACTATTTTATGTGATAAAATAGTAAAATATTCTTTAGTGAGACAAGAGTGTTCATTTTCATGTAGCTAAATACACTTTTTTGTCCTTTTTCTGACTTTCCATACCAAAATCAGAAAATTTCGAGAATTTTGGTGATACTGATTCTGAAATCTTAGCAGAAATCAAAAAACGATATGTATCGATACGCTGGATTCCGTATTGTCATACCTAGTTTGTTGAAAAATATCGTGATATATTGATATATCGGTTTATTGTTGTTACACCCCTAGTTTTAATGTTATAGTATAGGACATTCTGACCCTTGTGAATGTGCATTATTGATGTTATTTGTTCTATTTCATATGTTTTTTCTGAATGTTTGATTGCTATATGTAGTGAACAGAAATACAAGTTGTCGAAATAGCCATTTGCAAAACTGAAATTAATTAATTCATTTCAATTTCGGTATTTTGTTTGTTGTTTTTTCTACAGATACCTTTAATTTGTGTGAAACTGCTTCTCTTAGTAGTACTGACTGGATGAAAAACACTGAGATTTGTGCAAACAAAATGTATTCCAAATAGATTTGGTGGGAAATTTCACAAGACTTGTAGAGAGGAAAACAAATGTTTCCACAATGACTGAGAAATGTGAAAACTGGATAGAAATATGAGAAATGTGTACCGGTAATCAACTTTCTTATTTTATACTTATTGACTGCTTATGAAAGAATAGCAAGTTTGTTGACCCCGGGACCCTGACTATTGACCGAAGCGTAAAATTATCTCGTTACTAGTATTTTCTTTTTTAATTTTGTATTCTTATTAAAACATAATAATTACATCTTTACTTATCAACAAAATTAATGCTGTTGCAATGTTCACTGTAATTTGCATAGCTTGTTTAGAGTTGTCACTTGGAAACAATGATGTCAGAGCATGCTGAATTATCATCAAATTTTGTATCCAATAAGAAAGCAAGAAAAAAGTTCGGGAAAAATATTCACACTGCCAGTCAATAAATAGTCTGAGAAACTATTGACCGGTAAATAGTTACAAAATTGGAAAAGGTAAAAAATAGTCATTTTATTTAAAAATTTTTGTAGTTATGTTCATATATGAGGGTATTCATTAAATTTCCATGAGTTGTTTCCTGTATTTATACATTTCTCATAGGAGAAAAATTTATCCTCGAGCTAAGTCAAGTTATTTCAAAGCTGAAAGAGTTAGTAATGATTTGAACAATTGAAACCATTTCAAAGCATTCAAAAATATCAAGTTCTTTCTTATGATTCTGAAAATGTTGAATTACATGTATCAGTAGGATTTTCAAATGCTTAGGTGTAAGTTTAACTTATAGTTAGTAACTTGTAGTGATCCTGGAAAGTCAAATTATTTATTAATATGTGATTCCAAAAAATATAAAGTTATTTGTAGTCACATGTAATCTCTTGTGTTAAATTATTTGTGGTAAAGGTATAGCATTTTAAATGGAGCGGATTGGGTAACTTATTTGGTAAAAAAAAACAGTCAATGTATATGTAGTATATTATATTGAAACTACACTGACACTCTTTCTTGCCCCCTGTACGTTCCCAACCCATTTAATCAAATGTATAATGCCTATGTTTGTAGTGGTTCTCAACAATGACAAAATCAACTTAAAATCCAAAATGTTTGTAAGATTTGACATTTGGCAGATTTTACAATAACCTGCATTTTGCGAACGTTTTTTGTCCATCAACATATTTTTCAATATTTCTGTTTGCCTGACGGTATAATCAAGTCAAGAATCATATTTTATCAAAATAAAGATAAAATACAATAAATATAAATAAAAATTATTACTCTGTATTTCTCTACAATTTTTCGCAAACCGATTTTACTTTACAGTAATGGTCATATTTGGACAATGACAACTACTTTGTTCTGTTGACTCCGATATTGATTGGCAATTTCCAATGTTTATCAACATTATGTAACTTGGACCGAAGGTCAAATTTAGTTAATGAAATTCATTTGTCCTGTCAGAAATCTTTTTTGGTGACTAACAGGTGATACAGCTGAAAAAATGCGAATTTTTGGAATGCAGGGAACTTAATAATCAATCCGTCTTCTGTAGTCAGTATCATTCGCACATTTTCGTGTTGGCATAGGGGAATTCCATATTGGTTATTTTAGTCTACATAGGCAATTTGATATTTCATTGGTCGAAAAGAATGTGTGATGTTCATATCATTATGATCCCCATCAGAAGGAACGAACTTATTAATGGCTCTTTAATTTTTTGTGAACGTTAGGATTTTCTTTTCTGTCCGATTCATCGTCGTGGGATAGCCTCATGTAAACGTCAGTAATTTCGCTCCAAAATGA
This sequence comes from Modiolus philippinarum, assembly GCA_002080025.1. NCBI lineage: Eukaryota > Metazoa > Mollusca > Bivalvia > Mytilida > Modiolidae > Modiolus > Modiolus philippinarum. The sequence continues at coordinate 25,504 of MJUU01024481.1, forward strand.
GGCAGAATTGTATACGAGCTGTTAGTCTCTGAGGTCAGATTCCCAAAATAGAATCATGTGCCCTGAAGGTGTCAAACTATAAATTAAGACGATAAAATTTGATTCTGAAGGTATTCCGTCCTGCTGATATAATGTTTTCATCTTTATCATACGATTTTGTTACACATTTAAAAATAAATTCCCTGTGTTTGGTTTGCAGTTATTTGCTGCAGTACATTCTCGATGCTGCTGATGATTCCCCCTGCAACAGTTAATGGAAAGTTATTACCAGGAGTTAGCCATATTTGATCAATTTTCAAAAATGAAGATAACATTATAAACGGACTTAAACCTCGTGTGATCGTTAGGATGCATACTGAAATCAGCACTATGGAATGTGTATTGCCATGATTTAACTCGGAGAATACTCTATTTAAGTATACACCAATTTTTAATCTATTTATTGATAAGTGACGGGAAACATTACGAGATGATTCGTGCATACAGTGGGAATATAATTTTGCCATCATTAGAAAGTCCTAATGTTGATAACGTTAGTAGGTCTTGTTTGTTTTTTCTTTCCTTTCTTGTATGAAAAAGAAAGGAAATGGGGTAAATGTCAAGGAGACAACATCTCATATCCAGGTTAAAACGACCAAAAACAATTCATCTAGGGGTCACCATATGGTCTTCAACACAGTGAGGAACCTCACACCATAGAGTAAGCCCTAAATGGCCCCGAAAAGGTAAAAAAGTGAATAAAACCACATCCAATAACCCAAATATCAAGAAACTAAAATTTTATAAGAAGACAAGGACAAGCCAATGACCAACATATTCCTGACTTGGGACAGGCGCAAAAATTGCAGTGGGGTTAAACTCGTTTTCTTGGATCCAAACCCTCCCCCTATGTGTGGTGAATGGCTAAAAATAAATACTAGTACACAAAAAGACTCACAGCAAAAATCAAGCTAGAAAAAATTCCAACTTATCAAGACGAGTACCCTTACAATAAAGTACATAAAACATGAAGACAATACATACAGGTACTGTCTGGACAAATGCTCGCAGTTACTGACAGCTAGCTAAGGACAGAATTTCCGTTGACTATGATATCAAGCCTTCTTACATATGAAATTTCAATTGAAATACTTCTAAATAGATTTGGTATAACAACATCATCAATTATGAAAGAAGAACATGATATTGTGCAATGCCAAATACTGCAAATATGAAAAATTGTTTAAATTTAGTTATTGTGTAAAGCATTTAGGAGATGATCAATATTTTTGCCAACAAAAACCATGTATGCTTATATTTTTATTTTCTGGCGTAAATCTAGACAGGAATAAAAGAAATTGCGTTCACAGCACAAAACTGCTGGAAACAAGATATGAATATATTGATTTTATGTATTAAAAAAAATTGTTGCTAGCATTAAATGTCCTAAATGTTGCTAACGTTATTGATTTCTGTCTTGAGGCCCATATCAAAAGTGAAAATGTTGGTGCCTGTCATTAAGTGATGCCAACTTATTATTTTTTAGCCAAATTTATTTATTTTTATTTAAATTAGGCCCTAGTTGTTATAAAGTATCATAAAATAACCATTTTGGGGAGGTTATTTCTTGTTGAAAATTCTTTGATCAGTGGTAGATATTCTTGGAGACGTCAATGTTATACTGAGAACAACTCCTAAATGATTCTGTACAGCGACTATATACTCACCGTATGTAAATATTCTTGGTGACGTCCGAGAACAACTCCTAAATGAATCTGTACAGCAATTCTATACTCACCGTATGTAAAAATTCTTGGAGACGTCAATGTTATACTGAGGACAGCTCCTAAATGATTCTGTACAGCGACTCGGTAACCATGTTCCTGGGCGTAATGTACAAATGTACAGGTGATACAGCAGAAAAAATGCGAATTTTTGGAATGCAGGGAACTTAATAATCAATCCGTCTTCTGTAGTCAGTATCATTCGCACATTTTCGTGTTGGCATAGGGGAATTCCATATTGGTTATTTTAGTCTACATAGGCAATTTGATATTTCATTGGTCGAAAAGAATGTGTGATGTTCATATCATTATGATCCCCATCAGAAGGAACGAACTTATTAATGGCTCTTTAATTTTTTGTGAACGTTAGGATTTTATTTTCTGTCCGATTCATCGTCGTGGGATAGCCTCATGTAAACGTCAGTAATTTCGCTCCAAAATGAGGCAGAATTGTATACGAGCTGTTAGTCTCTGAGGTCAGATTCCCAAAATAGAATCATGTGCCCTGAAGGTGTCAAACTATAAATTAAGACGATAAAATTTGATTCTGAAGGTATTCCGTCCTGCTGATATAATGTTTTCATCTTTATCATACGATTTTGTTACACATTTAAAAATAAATTCCCTGTGTTTGGTTTGCAGTAATTTGCTGCAGTACATTCTCGATGCTGCTGATGATTCCCCCTGCAACAGTTAATGGAAAGTTATTACCAGGAGTTAGCCATATTTGATCAATTTTCAAAAATGAAGATAACATTATAAACGGACTTAAACCTCGTGTGATCGTTAGGATGCATACTGAAATCAGCACTATGGAATGTGTATTGCCATGATTTAACTCGGAGAATACTCTATTTAAGTATACACCAATTTTTAATCTATTTATTGATAAGTG
>MJUU01024482.1:0-13492 GCA_002080025.1 Modiolus philippinarum
GCGGGGGTATTCATATGTGGCCCAGTGGACCACAGTACCTCTAGTTTTAAGTCCGATTTTGATGCAGTTTTTTGCCATGGATTTCTTATGAAAAATTAACTAGTGTTTCCTTTTCAAGTTATGAGGGCCCAACAGGGCCAAAATTGCAAACATGAGGATAACCTAAAATTTTTATTTTTCATCGGATTTTGATGGGATTTTTTTCTTTGGATTCCTCTCATTGTAAGCTTTCAGTTGTATGCCAACAGATTTCTCGTAGCTCTTGGCATTTCCGAGCTATAAGGGGTCAAAGGGGCCAAAATTGCAATTATCAGAAATATCTTTATTTTTCATCAGATTTTGATGGGATTTTTTTCTTTGGATTCTTCTCATTGTAAGCTTTCAGCAGTATTTCAACAGATTAGGCATAGCTCTTAACATTTCCAAGGTATAAGGGGTCAAAGAGGCCAAAATTGCAATTATTAGAAATATGTGAAATCTTCCATTTTTCATCAGATTTTTTTCTTTGGATTATTCTCATTGTGTAAGCTTTCACTACTATGGCAGTAGATTTTCCGTAGCTCTTACGGTTCCAAGCTATAATGGGTCAAAGGGGCCAAATTGCAATATTTCAAAATATGTTAAACAGATTTTTCTTATAGCTCGTACAATTTCCTATTAATAAGGGGTTTAAAGGACTAATTTTGATTTTTAGCTCGCCGGGACGAATGTCCGGAGAGCTATTGTCATCATCCCGGCGTCGGCGTCAGCAAAACTTTAACCTTGCTTGTGGAATGGAGACCTGAAGAACTAGGATGTTGATATTTGGTATGTGGCATCCTTGTGATGAGAGCTTTCTTTTGGTACCATACTTGTAGACATTTTGACCTTGACCTTGCCCTTAGGGCAATTTTTAAAAAACTATAACCTTGCCTCTAGAAGGTAGGCTTTTAGTGGTAGGGTGTTCATATTTGGTATGTAACTTCCTTATGATGAGAGCTTTCTAATGGTGCCATATTTGTAGACATTTTAACCTTGACCTTGCCCTTAGGGCAATTTTTAAAAAAACTTAAACCATGCTTCTAGATGTTAGGCTTTTAGTGGTAGGGTGTTCATATTGGGTATGTAACTTTCTTATGATGAGACCTTTCTAAAGGTACCATATTTGTAGACATTTTGACCTTGCCCTTAGGGCAATTTTTAAAAAACTTTAACCTTGCCTCTACAAGGTAGGCTTTTAGTGGTAGGGTGTTCATATTTGGTATGTAACTTCCTTATCAGGAGAGCTTTCTAAAGGTTCCATATTTGTAGACATTTTGACTTGACCTTACCCTTAGGACAATTTTTAAAAAACTTTAACCTTGCCTCTAGAAAGTAGGCTTTTAGTGGTAGGGAGTTCATATTTGGTATGTAACTTCCTTATGAGGAGAGCTTTCTAAAGGTACCATTTTTGTAGACATTTTGACCTTGACCTTAACCTGAGGGCAATTTTTTAAAAACTTTTACTTTGCTTCTAGAATTAAGTTGTTTAGTGATAGGGTGTTTAAATTTGATATGTAACTTTCTTGTGAAGAAAGCTTTTTATTACTTTCGAATCTATTGTGCATTGAAGTTACTGGAATCCCTGGCAACTCTTGTCTCTAGTTTGTGTCCAGTTAATTCATGAATCAAGGTCCTTATTGTATCCAGCAAATTACTGTGTCCATATTAATTTTTAACCGGGTTTTCCATCGGAGCAAATCTCCTACAGTATTTGAGACAGGAAATTTTTATTTTGCAGATCAATTGTATATATATCAAAGGTATGCATGGTACTTTGATTTTGATTTTTGATAATTTATGTCAAAAATATCAGTTGTTGAACTTAGTCATTTTTAGGTCAAATTTTTTGATTTTGATTTTTGATAATTTATAAATGTCAAAAATATCAGTTGTTGAACTTCGTCATTTTTAAGTCAAATTTTTAACAATAGGGTACCCCTTTTGTCCGGAGCAAATCTCCTACAGTATTTGAGACAGCAAGTTTTTATTTTGCAGATCAATTTTACATATATCAAAGGTGTGCATGGCACTTTGATTTTGATTTTTGATAATTTATGTCAAAAATATCAGTTGTTGAACTTAGTCATTTTTATGACAAATTTTTAACAATAGGGTACCCCCTTTGTCTTGAGCAAGTCTCTTACAGTATAAGACATAGGAAGTTTTTAATTTGCAGATCAGTTGTACATATATTTAAGGTGTGCATAGTACTTTGATTTTGATTTTTGTTGAATAATGCCAAAATCACCAGTGTAGAACTTAGTCATTTTAAGGTCAAATAATACCAATAGGGTGTCCCATTTGTCCAAAACAAATCTCCTACAGTTTAATAGACAGAAAGTTTTTATATTGCAGATCATTTGTACCTGTATCAGAGATGTGCATAGTTTTATTTTCATTTTTGATTAAAATCCAAGTTGCTGAACTTTTAGAAATAGGCTACTTTAATGGAAGGTTTAACATTGAAAATAAATGAAAATTATAAGTACATTAACCCATGTGTAAGATATACTGTCCATGTAAAAGAAAACCCGGTTTGCTGTCACACTGACAGCTTTCCTCTTGTAGTTAACACTTGTTCAAATTTCAGTGGTCGACATGCTGCGGTCGTATCATGCTGCGCTCGGCGTAGCCCTTTATTGTGGTTGTACCTCATCCAAGATGGCCGCCAGTGGGGAACATACTGTGAAAGTACTATTGTTCGTGGGGTTCCAATTTTCGTGGATTTCGTGGATCGCTAAAACCACAAATTTAAGTGCCCAACGAATTGCAAAATTTCTTTACAGTCATAATGCATAGAATTCGAAACCACGAATTCAAGTACCCACGAAATAGTGATATTTATGAAAACCACGAAAATTGATGGCCACGAATAAAAGTACTTCCACAGCAGTTTAACATAGGGACCCTATTGGAAATACATTCAAAGGTCTTTTCTCCTGAAACCACTATAAGACAATAGGAACCAAACTTGGATACAATTGTTCTTGGCTGGTCCCCTTTAAAGTTTGTGATTTTTATGTTCATACCTCATCCAAGATGGTCGTCAGCACAGGACATAGTTTAACATAGGACCCTATTGGAAATGTATTCAAAGATCTTCTTCTCTGAAACTACTGAGCCAATTGGAACCAAACTTGATCACAATAGTCTTTAGTTGGTCCCCTTGAAAGTTTGTGATTTTTATGTTCATACCTCATTGAAGGTGGCTGCCAGCAGAGAACATAGTTTAACATAGGGACCCTATGGGAAATGCATCCAAAGATTTTCTCCTCTGAAACTACCAAGCCAAATTCAACCAAACTTGGTCACAATAGTCCTTGGCTTGTCCCCTTTAAAATTTGTGATTTTGACGTTCGTACCTCATCCAAGATGGCCACAAGCGTGGAACATAGTTTAATATAGGGACCATATGGGAAATGCATTCACATGTCTTCTCCTCTGAACCTACTGAGTCAATTGGAACCAAGTTTGGTTACGATTGTCTTTGGGTGTTCCCTTTCAAAGTTTGTAATTTTTATTTTTGTACCTCATCCAAGAATGAAAATGTAACATCTGGTGAACTTATTTATAGTATGAATGGGTGGTCTCTTCATGACAATGAATAAAACCAGTCACCAGGTGAGCAATACAGGCTCATGTGAGCCTCTAGTTGCAATGGATTCCTTATGAAAAATTAAAATAGCGCTGCACCATCAGATTTTTGATAATTTGTTTCTTTTCTAAGCTATGAGTGACCCAATGGGGCCAAAATTGCAAACATGCGAATTTTTATTTTTCATCTGATTTCAATGGGATTTTTTCTTTAGATTCCTCTGTTTGTAGGCTTTCAGTAGTGTGTCAACGGATTTGGCGTAGCTCTTACCATTGCCGAGCTATTAGGGGTCAAAGGGGCCAAAGTCGCAATTTTAGAAATATGTGAAATCTTTCTTTTACATCAGATTTTGATAGGATTTTTTTCTTTGGATTCCTCTCATTGCAAGCTTTAAGAGTTATCACAACAGATTTGTTGTAACTGTTACCGTTTTCCAGCAATCCGGATCATCAGAAAAGAGTGGTAATGTTTTTGCCCATTTCTCCTTAAAATCAGTAGAGAATCAGAATCCCACAACTGTATCTAGTGAGAAACGACATTCCTACACTCTGGAAAGTTCAGTTTTCAAATTTGGCAAGCCTCTTGTTTAGAAATTTGAAAATTTAAGTATCTGTAGTGTAGAAATGTAGTTTCTCACTTGATGTAGTTGTTGACTCTATAATTTACCACCACAAGTTTGGTAGGGATCCTGTAACTTTTGATTTTTTTTCCACAATACTTCCAAAATATCATCTTGTTAGTGTGACTCCTCTAAAATAGCTGGTGAGATTGCTTTCATCTGTGGTAGGATGGTCCAAAATGATGTGAAGATAAACACACTATACCCATTACAGGATTTTTTTTCAATGCTTCAACTACTGTAAGGATGTTAGTATGTTGCAAGGTTCACTTTATTTCAGACTTAAATAATACAGACTCACCCAATATATAGGGGCATGGAGTATTTAAGGCACTCACTAAGCTTCTTTAAATATTCGCAAAATCTAACTAGCATTCTATTTAACCTAATTTAATTCAGATTTTGGCACAGTACAACAGCCTATGGAATAGCTAACGAGACAAGTACATCAGATATGCCACCGTACAAACATTGGGTATACCAGTGGCCTACAGATCTGCTAAAGCCAACACTAGTATTGTTCCTATCTGTCACAGAAGAATTAAGGAAGAAAAGACTGAGTGAAAGAGCAGGAGAAAAGACATTCGAGGAACAGCATATGGATAAAGATATGTTATTTAGACAAAGGTACAGTGAAACTTGATTTAAGAGGTCACCATTCGGAAGAAATCAAACTGGCCTTTTAAGAAAGGTGGCCTTTAAAATGAAGTTTAGTTCATATGAAATATACTATGAAGGGAACTATAAAAGGTGACCTTTAAAATGAGGTGGTTGCTTATTCAAGGTGACCGCTAAGGCAAGTTTGACTGTATTGAATAGTTATAGGATAAGAAGAACAAATAGATAAAAATATAGTGTAAGACATAATACAGTTAGATCTACAAAAATCTGTTCATCATCTTTTTTAGCTCACCTGGCTATAGCCAGGGTGAGCTTTTGCCATCACTTTTCGTCCGTTGTCCGTCCGGCGTAAACTTTTCATTCAAAGATCTTCTTCTCTGAAACTACTGGGCCAATTGAAACCAAACTTGGCCACAATAGTCCTTAGATGGTCCCCTGCAAAAAATTGTTTTTCAGATCCGCACTTTATCCAAGATGGCCGCCAGCCGTGATCATAGTTTTAACATTGGACCCTATGGGAAAACACTTTCAAAGATCTTCTTCTCTGAAGCTACTGGGCCAATTGAAACCAAACTTGGCCACAATAGTCCTTAGATGGTCCCCTGCATAAAAGTTGTTTTTCAGATCCATTCTATATCCAAGATGACCGCCAGCGGGGATCATAGTTTTAACATTGGACTCTATGGGAAACACATTCAAAGATCTTCTCCACTGAAACTACTTGGCCAATTGAAACCAAACTTGGCCACAATAGTCCATAGATGGTCCCCTGCAAAAAAATTGTTTTTTAGACCCGCACTATATCCAAGATGGCCGCCAGCAGGGATCATAGTTTTAACATTGGACCCTATGGGAAAAGACATTCAAAGATCTTCTCTGCTGAAACTGCTGGGCTATTTGAAACAAAACTTGGCCACAATAGTCCTTAGATGGTTCCCTGCAAAAAAGTTGTTTTTCAGATACGCGCTATATCCAAGATGGCCGCCAGTGGGGAATCATAGTTTTAACATTGGACCCTATGGGAAAAGACATTCCAAGATCTTCTCCTCTGAAACTGCTGAGCCAATTGGAACCAAACTTGGCCTCAACAGTCTTTAGGTTGCCCCTGCAAAAGAGTTGTTTTTCAGGTCTTTGCTTTATGCAAGATGGCTGCCAGCAGGGAACATAGATTTAATATTGGACCCTATAGGAAAACATTAAAAGATCTTCTGTGAAATTACTTGGCCAATAATAAAAATATACTTGGTTACAATGGGCCATAGTTGTTACCATTTAAAAAATTTGCCTGGATTGTATGCATCGCATTCAAGATGGTCCCAGTGGGGAACATATTTTAACCTTGAAACCTATCAGAAACCTATCAGACGGGATTTAAAGATCTCCTCTGAAAATATTTAGCCAATTGGAACCAAAATTAGACTCAATGGTCCTTAGATGGCCCCTTCAAGAAAGGTGACAGTAGAACTGCACCCCCATCCAAAATAGCCGCTAGTCTGGAGCATAGTTTAACTTATGATAATATTACATCAATGTCTATTAACAAATTTGAAAATAATGCCCTTAAAACATTGGGACTATTTTAACTGCATATGTCAGCCATGGCCCAGGTGAGCGATACAGGCTCTTGAGAGCCTCTTGTTTGTCTTACCTTTTTTTGAACATTGACTTAGCGATAGTGTTTCTGGGTGTAGCTGTGTCAACAATTGCAAATTATTGAGAATTGTTAGATTTATGTTAATTTGAATTTGATGTGCAGTTGCATTAGTATGTGTACAACTAAAAATTGTAGTGGTTCACTCTGCTAGTTCGTTAGTTCGTTACATTTTTTGTGACACTGCTGTTTATTTGTTTTGTCATTGTTATGCTGTCTCTATTCTCTCTGCATATGAATAGCTGCATTTTTAAATTTTTATACGACTGCAAAAATTTTTGCTGTTATATAATGGTATGGTGCTGTTGTCGGCATCGTCGTCGTCATTTGGATTTCTCTTGATGGTAGTCTTGACAGAATTTCTTAGCTCTTACAATATCCTTATAATAAGGGATTAAAAGAGCTAATTTTTATTTTCACTAGTTTGTGTCCAGTTAATTTCTGTGACAAGGTCCTTATTGTGTCCAGCAAATTACTGTGTCCACATTAATATTAGTTTACACTTGTCCAAATTTCAGTGGTCGACATGCTGCGGTCGTATCATGCTGCACTCGGCGTAGCCCTTTATTTTATTTTGGAATCTCCCTATTCCTTTCAGTATGTATGTGCCAATGTATCTACTCTTACTTCATTGCCCCAATTCATAAGTCATATATGAGTGCTCATGTCAAATTCAACTCCCAAACAATGACCTTCACCCTCAGACATGCATGAAGGATCACATAAGTTTTTTTCACAATGAGTTAGGTCTGCCTTTACCAATAGTCCTTGCCATGTGATATTTGACATGCAGTTGCATCTTGAAAAATACATGTATATACTACTTCAACAGAAGGACACTGGACCTGACACTCGAGTCAGGTGTGAATGGTCACATAATGAATTTTATCACAAGCAGTACTAATCCTTGGTATCGATGAAAATATTGTAATAGAAATATACCCTTTACTGGTAATGTGGTATATCTCTAAATGTAGATATTGTTACAACATGTACATGATGTATTATTGTGTTATTATGACAATAAACAAAATCTTACTGTATTTACAGACTATGTGAAGCATATAGAAGAATGGAAAATCCAGCATGTGTTGAAATTGATGCATCTGGAACAAAGGAGGATGTTGTGAAATTAGCTCTAGAGGAATTAGAAAAGCATGGAATAAAACTGTAGATCATTATAATGTGAATTTAATGCAATGAAATAGACTGGGTTTCGTATTTGAATTCATCAGTTGTTGGTCCCCTTCCTACAATCATCTTTGCCCCTTGTGAACAAGAATGTATTCAAATATTTAATTGAATGACATTTTAGGCTTTATGACGTGACTTTTCTATGCTATGACATGTTGAAAAGGGGGACTCAATGGGGGGTCAATTTCACAAATTTTTTTTATTTTTCTTCACTTTCCCATTTCCTGAGTGGGAAATATTTTGCAAAAACTCTTAAAGGGCCCACCCTTTCCTGTTTCATTGGCTCTTTTTGGAACGATTGGAAATCGTTTCCATGTTGCCGACTACCCAACCCGGATGACCGGAAGTTTCTTACCTCCTCGCTACCTTTTATACTACATGCGCTGGAATATAGTACACAAATGCATTTCCGGTTTTGTGGCGGAGTAATTTATTTGTTGACATCAACACGTAAATATCACGGTAGTTTATTTGATTTCATTATACATGTAACAATAAAAGTGGAAAATGATTACAGAAAATGAATTAGTTTGACAGTCTGCTATTGATTTTATAAACAAGTGGTCAATTATTGGACATTTAATTTGTATGGTTGATTGCTTCCATTAGACACATGTAGACACATCGTGTTGGCAGACAAGCTGAATTAATAATCACATTTATTCGTAAACAGCCTATATTAACATCTCCTATGTACTGCAGTAATTAATTATAGAAATTGATGGTGACTTTCTAATTAAATCAAACAGAGCAATGTGTATTCCGTTTGCTATCTATAAATAGATTTATAAATAGATTGTTCATTGGGGCACCATATAGGTTTTGATTTATTTTTAACAACATTAAGTCACAAAATAAAGGAAAGGACATTATTTATTTCATAACAACACGAAGTGATAGAATTCACTTGAGGAAACAGATGATTGGAAATCTGGGTACAAAGTTAATCCAATAAGAGTCATATGTGTGTCTATATAAAAAATCACTTAGTCCACTTTGAAATTAATTTGATGGTTATAATCTATGTAATAATTTGGAAATTATTATAAAAATTGAAAAATAAACTTGATAAATGCAATTTCCTTATAAAACAATATAAAATGAAGACTATCATGACCTGCTGACTTACTTCTGCTATACATGTACTAAAAAAGACCACTATTAATTTTTGTTTGTTTGTTTTTTCTTTGTATGATTTTTTGTTTTTCTTTTAACTATATATATGTAGTAGTGGTAAAATTTTTGATTATTGATTGTGCAACATTCCAACACAAGTGAACTTGTCCTTCGATCTGGCAGATGGGATTTTTAATGCTTTTCAAAACAAACATTCTTGCTTGCTCTAAAATACAACTTTTGACATTTTCTTTGCCTATGTATTCATACAAACGGTAAAGTGTATTTCTTCTTCTGAACGGGATGAGGTAAAGTTTGATCTTTTAGCAGAAAAAATAGGCATGCAACTTTTAAAAGTGAAAGATCAGAGTAATATTTCCCATAATTGAATATAACATAGCTCACTGCAGACTGTTGTTCTGTGTTCTAATTCTAGATTCTAACACTATAAGGGTTTGGTCTTGCACAAATGTATTTTATAGTATTTGATGTTATTTTTTAACCAATACGAAGTTTTAAAGATTGTTTCATCCACCAATAAAAGAAATGAAAATTCTTTAATTGAAAATACCAGTAAAAGCAGATTCGCTGAATATTGAATAGTCAATTTCTTGTGTCTTGTATAGGATATTGTTGTTTTGTTTTGGGATTCTATGTTAAAAACAATCCCTGCAGCATAAGACCTCTGTACACAAAATTGGTCACACTAATCCTAAGTTGGTATTTATTTGTATATATCTTTTAAAATTATAAGTGTCTGAGTCTGCCACAAGGTGGGAAGTAGTCACACACTTGGCTGTATAATAATCTTCTATATCTGAATTAAAACACATAACATATATTTCTGTATCATGCAATAGAGATATAGTTCTGGGTAAATCAAACAAATTTGAGATAGGGTAAGAAACTTTATTGGATATTGATTTGAAACAAAGCATGATTTCTAAATATTGTTTCAAAGAAAAATCGAGTCCAATCGTTCCATTAGTGCTATCAGCACTTTGATTTTCAGTGGTTCCGCCCACTTCACGCTCGACAACCTTTCATGTTTTCCTGTACTCTTTTTTTTAGCCAAGACCCAATGAAAAGTGGTCTGGTAATTGGTAATACCAGAGCTGGGATATGGTCTGTTGGTGCAGTATTTTCTATTTTTTGGAATCAAACTTGCTGTTGTATGATTGTTGGGATTCAGATTCAAAATTGATCGATATACTTGGTACATTTCTGTTTCAAAAATAGAGTTTGATTAAATTTAAAATGAGTATAATTTGTCTTTTCATTATATTTCATCTAAATATTTACTGAATTTTAATTATGTTAGCATGGTTTTTTAAGCCAATTATAAAGCAATGAACCTCGGGAGATAACCATTTTTAGCTAAAATTTTTATGTTACATAGTTAAGAAAGAAGCACATATGTATATTACATGTACAACAGAAAAAAATTTGGCAAAATAATAGATTTTTCTGATGATCCAAAGGAATCTGTCTGAATAAGGAGATCCGAATAAGGATAAACTTGTTTATAATTTTTTTTTTAATTTGAAGCGATAGGATTTTATTTTTAATTTGTTGGGAAAATTTCTTTGACAGAAGTTCATTGTTGGTGGAAATTTTAGTGTTCTGATTGNTGTTACATAGTTAAGAAAGAAGCACATATGTATATTACATGTACAACAGAAAAAAATTTGGCAAAATAATAGATTTTTCTGATGATCCAAAGGAATCTGTCTGAATAAGGAGATCCAAAGGAATCTGTCTGAATAAGGATAAACTTGTTTATAATTTTTTTTTTAATTTGAAGCGATAGGATTTTATTTTTAATTTGTTGGGAAAATTTCTTTGAAGTTCATTGTTGGTGGAAATTTTAGTGTTCTGATTGTTAGAGTTGAATGTTTATCTGTTGACTTTATTGATTTAAATCTAAATATATTTATTGTGATATCTTCTCATCAAAGATTTAGAATATAAAATCCTTTCATTACAATAAAAAATACTTTATTATAATAATGAAATTTCGTTTTCAAAAAAACAAGAAGTATTTTTATAAACTTTACAATGGAAATATTAAAATACCCCTAGAAGTTACTGAAGGACTCATACATAAATGATGAGATTTAGATGTCACTGATTACAATTGCCTGATATAAAATTTCTATTTTGAATTGCTTTATAGGATAGTTATAGTAACCTTTTTTGTTTGAGAACAGTGTCATGTTCCCCTAGTTCGAGAAACCATTACTCTGAAAGAATGTTTTCAGGAAATATATGCATTTTAGTCCGGTAATTGTGCAATTCCCAGAAAATATTTGGCCTTCTATGGATTATGAGAAGAGGGCTTGAAAAGGGATTTGATAATTAGCAACCTGATGATAATTATAGATAATTACATGGCATTTTTCATATCACAGCCTTTATCAGCCCAAGGTCCTAGAGCCGTCAGGCTCGAGGGATGATTTTAGGACCGCTGGCTGATGAAGGGTTTGATATGAAAAATGACATGTAATGATATTTTTTTCATATACTTCAACTGCAAAAGAAATTTTCAGCTGAAAAAATATATTCATACTTATAAAATGCAGTTTTAGTGTATTGTTATTATACTTTATTAGATATGACAATATCGTGTGCAATGTTTATTATGGAAATACACCAACTTGCGTGTGATAAAGCTTCCAAGTTGTGACTGAAAGGTATGTGATAATTACCGTAAGCAGTTGATAACGACGTCATATCAGCCCGCTTCGTCAATTTTTAGCTCACCTGGCCAAAGGCCATGTGAGCTTTTGCCATCACGCGGCGTCCGTCGTCCGTCTGTTAACTTTTATTCAAAGATCTTCTTCTCTGAAACTACTGTGCCAATACTTACCAAACTTGGCCTGAATCATCACCAGGGTATGCTCTTTCAAATATGTGATTTTCATGTCAGTAGACCAAACAACATGGCTGCTGTTACTAAAAATAGAACATAGGGGTAAATTGCTGTTTTTTGCAAATTACTCGAAAACCACTACAAATATCAAAATTCTGATATGGAGTAAAAATGATCAGCATGATGAGATCTACCTGCCCTGCAATTTTGGAGAATACCCTTTTACCCATCTTGGAGTTATTGCCCCTTTTCCATAAAATTTTCAGTTTTTCATTACTTCTGGTCTTATATATTGAAATTGATAGAAGATAGAAGTGAAGTTTATGTAATAAAAATGGTCAGCATAGTAAGATCTACATGTCCTGCAATTTTGAAGAAAATATGACAACCCACATAGGAGTTATTGCCGCTTTTTCTTTAAATTTTCACAATTTTTGAACGTTTTTACTTTTATTTCAAAAACTGTTTGAGATAAAGGTTAAATGTGAATTGCAAAAGTGTTGAGGTTTTCCAGAACTACAATTTCTACATATGTCCAGCAGGTTCGCATCTCATCTAAGATGGCCACCAGCAGGGAAGATAGTTTAACATAGTACCCTATGGGAAATGCATTCAAAGATCTTCTCCTCTGAAACCACTGAGCCAATGGGGACCAAATTTTATCACAATAGTCCTTGGGTGGTCCCCTTTAAAGTTTATGATTTTTGTGTTTGTACCTCATCCAAGATGGATGCCAGCGTGGAGCACAGTTTAACATAGGGACCCTATGGGAAATGCATTCAAATGTCTTTTCCTCTGAACCCACTGAGCCGATTGGAACCAAACTTGGTTACAATAGTCTTTAGATGTTTTCCTTCAAAGTTTGTGATTTTATACGACCACAAAAATTTTGCGGTCGTATTATGGTATGGCGCTGGCGTCGGCGTCGGCGTCTGTGGACAGCATAACTTTAGTTCTAGTGAACGGATTGTTATCAAATTTTAGTATGATGTTTGTTGGCACAAGCTTAAGCCCGGTTTTAAAGTTCGTGTTCCCTGCCCAACCCGTTTTTGAAAAAGAGGCATAAAAGGGGCCAAAAAGGGGTAAAATTAGGTATTTTCTTGTCTGTGGACAGCATAACTTTGGTTCTAGTGGATGGATTGTTTTCAAATCTTAGTATGATGTTTCTTTGAACATTCTTGAGAAACGTTGTTTTCGTTTAGGTTTTTGCCCCACCCATTTCAGAATTAGGGGCCAAAAAAGGGTTAAATGAGGTGTTTTCACATATTTGACTGTAGAATCTTTATTATTTATTGGATTTTGATGGGGTTTGTTTCAGTGTGCTCCTGAGGAAATTTCCAATCTGGACTATGCCAACGGATTTCACGTAGCATGTACCACTCACGAGATAAATGGGGCCCAACAGGGGCAAATCTCAAAAAAAATAATTGTTTTATTTTAACTCCGATTTTGATGCAGTTTTTTTCAATGGATTCCTTGCAAAAATTATTGTAGCACTCAGCTATTAGATTTTTGGTAACTTGTTTCCTTTCCCAGCTATGAGGGGCCGAACGGGGCCAAAATTGCGAATTTGCAGATTATGTAGAATTTTTATTTTTCATCGGATTTCAATGAGATTTTTTTCTTTGGATTCCTCTTGATCTAAGCTTTCAGTAGTATGTCAACGGATTTTTTGTAGGTCTTACCGTTTCCGAGCTACAAGGGGTCAAAGGGGCCAAAAATGCAATTTTTCTAAATATGTCAAATCTTTATTTTTCATCGGATTTCGATGGGATTTTTTTCTTTGGATTCCTCTTGATCTAA
>MJUU01024484.1:0-15740 GCA_002080025.1 Modiolus philippinarum
TTTTCACTGTGCGCTTATCGGGAACCGTCCGAATTTCGGACCGGAAATGTTTCGTACGGGTCTAGGGGTTCTAGGCTAGGTAGCGTCTATTAGACCTTGGACCCAACTACCTACTATATGATTGCCAAGTTGAAAAACGTCAGCAAAGGTCCATCCGCACTTTTTGAAATTGGTTCATATCAGATTTTTTCAGTATACGCTCACAGGGTACCGTTGGAATTTTGGACCGTAAATTTTTCGTAGAGGTCTAGGGTTTCTAGGCTAGGTGGCTTCTATTAGGCCTTGGACCCAACTACCTGCTATTTGATTGCCAACGTGGAGAAACCTAAGCAAGGTCCATCTGCAGTTTTTGAAACTCGTCTAGATAATCAGTATACGCTTATAGCGTACCGTCCGAATTTTGGACTAGAAATTTTTTGCACGGATGTAGGGGTTCTAGACTAGATGATGTCTATCAGGCCTTCTGCCCAACTACCTGCTTTATTAATGCAAACGTGGAGAAACGTCAGGAAGGGTCAATCCCCTTTTTTGAAATTGGTCCATATCATATTTTTTTCAAAATACGCCCATAGGGTACCATCCGAATTTTGGATCGGATTTTTTTCTTACGGGTCTATGGTTTCTAGGCTAGGTGGCGTCTATGAGCCTTGGGCCCAACTATCTACTATATGATTTACGACGTTGAAAAACGTCAGCAAGGGTCCATCCACATTTTTTGAAATTGGTCCATATCAGATTTTTTCAAAGTACGCTCATAGAATACCGTCCGAATTTTGGAACGGAAATTTTTCGTATGGGTCTAGGGGTTTCTAGGCTAGGAAGCGTCTTTTAGACCTTGGACCCAACTACCTGCTGTATGATTGTCGACGTGGAGAAACGTCAGCAAGGTCCATCTGCACTTTTTGAAACTCGTCTAGATGTTCAATATACGCTTATAGGATACTGTCCGAATTTCGGACCGGAAATTTTTGGTAAGGGTTTAGGGGTTCTAGACTACAAGCTGTCTATTAGGCCTTTGGTCCAACTACCTGCTATAGTAATGCCAACGTGGAGAAACATCAGCAAAGGTCCATCCGTACTTTTTGAAATTGGTCCATATCAGATTTTTTTCAAAATACGCTCATAGGGTACCGTCCGAATTTCGGAAAGGAAATTTTTTCGTATGTGTCTAGGGGTTCTAGTATAGGTGGCGTCTATTAGTCCTTGGACCCAACTACCTGCTATATCATTGCCGACGTGGAGAAACGCCAGCAAGGGTCTATTCGTACTTTTTGTAACTCGTCTAGATTTTCAGTATACGCTTATAATGTCCTTTTTTCTCCAAAAAATGTCAATGCCTACGAAGAATAATTATCACTGTGAATTTCAACTATAGAAACTTATATGTTACCACTATTTTTCTGTCCTTAATTTTGATCTCTTTGTGGTTACCCGGGATTTTGAAGGATAATTGCTTGTATCTAAGGTAAACTACAGACGCCTCTTTTTTAGATTTTTTATTTTATTGTAAATAATAAAGTGGTATTTTATAATCTTTAAATGCAGTATTTTAAAAAAAATAACAAAAATCAATTACATCCAATCAGTGATTATATAATCTCAAAATATCATATCAGCTAGTTTATCCAGCTAAAATTCGGGTCTTAGGTTTTTCTTATTGTTGGGTTTGCCTTTTTTCAAACAAATCGGACCACTACAAATGCTTAAATTTTTTTACCATCCTGGGCAGACAAAATATATTTGTAGCCTTCAATTATACTATCTAATAATAAGTTTCGTATGTTTGTGCAAATAGTTTAATTGTACGTAGATCTCTCATAGTTATTTTTAGCTGAAATGATGATGGGCTTGAACGCGGACCTCAAAGACACCCCAAGTCCTTGAGATAGGAACTCTCGTGTAATTGAGGGCGGAAACGATCTCCTCAAATACCAATAAGAAGGATAACTAGATACCAACCCTATTGAATATAAATATATACCACTTAAAAACAAACTATTAATGAAACTGAAGTGTACTTATAATTTGTCCTACATGACAATTATTTTAAATGACGAAAAACAATTAATCTGAAGCGCTACAAATAGACTTATTAAAGATCACCCTTAGCTCAACAGTGTTAATTAATATGTGATTCCCTATCACGATATTGATGTATTGATTTTTTTTTCGTATCATAATAAATTTGTTTCCGGACTGAACTTGACTCAAAAGTCCAGTTTCAATTTTTATTTGAAAACTGTTTTACCATATTATTGTTGTGCTTTGGCATAGTTCATGCAGAACGTCCAAGTATTTGACCGAACGCATCCATTCTTATTGGCGGATGGTAATGTCGGGTCACTTCACTTTAGTGTTTTAGAGAGAAAGATATTTTAATGAAAAGTTTTGGAGCATTTACTAGAAAAGGACGAACAGACATCGCATACCACATGACCTCAAATACAAACTGTGCTAAAATCTGCTAATATTTGTCAGAGTTTCGCTTTGCATTCTATTTTAAACTTGAATGAAGGGGGATTGGGGGCTCTTGAATGAATAACAAATCAGTATTCACCAATCTTACATTATAATGTGAACATTTCGAGGTTCGAGGTAAACCAACGGGTTGTCTCATCGACGGAGTTTCAGGGGAAAATACCACAGAAATTGTCCTGGAAATAATTACCAGGAATTCCCTTAAGTGCTAGGGCCCAGAGAATTCTTCCTCCACCTAAAGATAAAGATATATGTTCCCCAATAATAAAGTATACCTGTCCCACTTGGTGGAATATCCTACTTGCTATATGTCTTCGGGTCCAGTCGTCTGGCGCCAGATTCCTCCGCTGTATCACGTTACAGGGACTCTTCTCCGCGGGAACCTCTTCGAAACATCTCTGTCCCTACCATGACTCTATGTCATCCATTCGGGATGCTTCGTGCCTCACCGTTACCTAGCTGGGAAACCCCCGTGAAGTAGTCAATTTTACTATAAATACATTAATTTCCGTCAAAATCCACGTCAGTTTTTTTCACCAGTTGAGCGTTTTTTTGTTTTTTTTACGATGTGTGACATTCTACTGGAGCTTCTGACTATTGCACCTTCGAACAATCGGACTTTTGGACTATCGGACCTTAAGAATATCGGACCTTCGGACTAAAGGGCCTTTACCAAATTTCTCACTTTTTGCCTTTGCTCCTTTAAATACGATTTTTGTGCTTTAGTTTAGTGCTTTTGTTATTCATTTTTGTTTATTTGGTTTTTTCTATATCATACTGTCTAAATGCCTGTTAGATATGAATTGTTGTGATTTTGGATTTTGGAATTTCCTTTTTCTGTGGAGCCCTGTAAAGGCCATGCAAAGAAATATTAAATCGTGGGCACGAAATACTAAGTCATGCGCAGGAAAAACTTTTTTTCGGTATTCGTTTCCCGATAAATTTGATCGACTGGCAAGGGCGAAGTAAAATAAATTCCGGAACTGAACAAAATTTAAATATTTAATGATCTGAAATTTTTTTCTGTAACGTAATGTTTAATTTTTTTTTTCAACAGAGACTTATCCTTTTGCTCAGTTATGTTCATATAATTAAGAATTTGATTATTCGCTGTTGGAGTACCGCTAGCAGAAGCTTTACTACTCATATCGTAATAGGAAATTTGAAAATTATCACGTTTGTCATAAATTCTAGCTTAGGCACGGAGCATTTGATTTTCAGTGGGGGCCAGGGATTTTTTCCACTATACACTATGCTAGGATATTTGTTGAGCCAGGCTTTATTTCTAATGGACAAAAACCAAGGTGCTGGTCAGAAATTTTTTTTGGCAAAAAATCAGGGCCAGAATTTTTTTTTTCTAAAAAACACCAGCCTAACCCCCACCCCCACCACGAAAATCTAATGGTCCGCGCCGAAACGTCCTATATTTTATCAGTTTGCAGCAACAGTTCTAAATCTGGAATCTACTTTTGAGTCTCTACTTTGCATTTATTGGAACATGGATCACACTCGTTTACTGCTGAGATCAATACAATGCTGACAGGATTATATCGGTTTTTTGGAGACACTTTTCATGTCTACAAAGTAGTAGGTGCGGTAAGGGCCTTGTTTGGCCTAAAAAATAAGATTGCTTTAATTCACAATATTTTTTGTTGAAATGTTCTATGGATATGGGTTAACAATTAACAGGAATATTACTCAAGTATTGATTACGAAAACAGAGTATTTCAGTGTAGAAAATGGGACAAATTGCACATTTTGTCAAAAAATGACAATTTGACAAATTTTGACTACTTTTTCTTAAGAAGAAACATAGAGCGCATGCAAGAACCACAGAAATATTTATATTGGAGATCCAACGCATATGTACTAACAAGCTGGTAAATTAACGAATTGGTTCTTGAATGTGCTCTATATTTCCGATTAGGAAAACCGTATGAAAATATGCCAAATTCCTTTTATTTCTATGAAAACGTTGAAAAGTAGCTTTAGATTATAGTAAGGTGAAATTAAATAAATCTACGATTTTAAATTGATACCTTCAATGGAAAGAGAACTGATTAAGGAATAAAGTCAGCTAAAAATATTGATACATGTGTAGGTTATGGACCATGTTTTCAAGATATTTCACATTTTGAAAAATGGTGGAAAAGGCTCTCTTGGACTTTTACCTTAGTATAGCATGGAAACATTATTGAGTTGTTTCACATAGAAGGAAAATCTACAATCTAAATGACTTAAAATGAGCTCCTGAAGACTTTGATGACTAGAAAATTGGGTATAATGGGGCAAATATGTTACATAGTAATACTGGATAAAAACAGAAAAATCCGAATGACTTTTGCAAATTTCAAAAACCTCACCTTACTACATCCATAACATGACGTCAGAACTGTTCTTACTATGCAGTCATGGGTTCTAAATTTTGTATTTTTGTTTCTGTAGTGGAATCTGAGCTTTCAAACAAGAAAAGAAAATATTCGGGTGCAACATAATACAAGAGGCTCTCAAGAGCCTGTATCGCTCACCTGGGCTATGGCTTCATAGAGAGATGAATGCTATTTCCAATAAGGTCCAGAATTCAAGTTATTTTCACTGCTAGAAGCAACCTTGGATTGGAATCTAAAATTTAGCAGAATGATTTTCTTTCCTAAAATTTCAGTTCTCTTGTTTGGTGTCAATGGCAACTGAAAGCACCATCATCCATTATAACCCATAACAGACCCCCATTCAAAAAAAAAATTGGGCAGGGGTTCCCCTTATTATCTATATAATACATATTGCTGAAATTAAATACATCTTGAGCCCCTTTAAAAAAAATTGGCAGGAAAGGGGGGGTGCCCTCATAATCTAGTTTATACATGTTGCTGAAACTGTAAATAAAATATATAGCACTATACTTTTTTTCTAAAATTTCAGTTTTCTTGTCTGGTTTCCATGGCAACTAATAGCTCCTCCATCCATTACAACCTAAATCAGACCACAGTTCAAAAAAAAAATTGGCAGGTGTTCCCCTTATATTCAAAGCATTCAGAGACCCATTAAGAAAAGAAAAGTGGTAAAGATTGTCCTCATAAATTGCTGTAATTATATTGAAAAGAAAATAAGTTTATAACATCCCTTAGTTTAATCATCTCCCTTCTTAAAATTTTCACTTTTGATATACCTATCTTTAAATTATAGACACTCCCTAAAAGTGTATTGATGTACATTATTAGAATTATTTCATATATATATAGTACAAATTCTAGTAATAAAAAGAATATTTCTGTATAAACAATAAAACTTTTGTAACTATTTTTGTTATTAAATCATTTTAGGCTTGAATTTGTTTCACATTTAACCATAGGTGTACCCTACTAGCCGCCATCTTGTACTGTAAGGACAAAATGACCTTCATTGGACAGGACCATCTAACCACAATTGTGACAAAGTTTGGCTCTGTAATTGCACTTGACTAGTAGTTTCTGAGCAGATCTTTGAATTTATTTTCCATAGGGTCCAATGTTAAAACTATGTTCCCCGCTGGTGGCCATCTTGGATGAGGTACGGACCTGCCGGATACCTTTTTTGGAAGGGACCATCTAAGGACCATTGTGACTAAGTTTGGCTCCAATTTGATTAGCAGTTTCTGAGAAGATATTTGAATGTGTTTCCCATAGGGTCCAATGTTAAAACTATGTTCCCACTGGCGGCCATCTTGGATGAGGTACGAACCTGTCGGATACCTTTTTTGGAAGGAATCATCAAAGGACCATTGTGACCAAGTTTGGTTCTAATTGGACTAGCATTTTCTGAGAAGAAGATCTTTGAATGTGTTTAAGATATGGTCCAATGTTAAAACTATGTTCCACGCTGGCGGCCATCTTGGATGAGGTACCGACCTGCCAGATACCTTTTTTGGAAGGGACCATCTAAGGACCATTGTGACTAAGTTTGGTTCCAATTTGACAAGCAGTTTCTGAGAAGAAGATATTTGAATGTGTTTCCCATAGGGTCCAATGTTAAAACTATGTTCCCACTGGCGGCCATCTTGGATGAGGTACGGACCTGTCGGATACCTTTTTTGGAAGACCATTTCTGACCAAGTTTGGTTGTAATTGGACCAGCAGCTTTTTAATGTGTTTCCCATAGGGTCCAATGTTAAAACTATGTTCCCCGCTGGCGGCCATCTTGGATGAGGTACGGACCTGCCGGATACCTTTTTTTGAAGGAACCATCTAAGGACCATTGTGACTAAGTTTGGTTCTAATTGGACTAGTAGTTTCTGAGAAGAAGATCTTTGAATGAAAAGTTTACTTTCAATGTGTTTTCCCATAAGGTCCAATGTTAAAACTGTGTTCCCCGCTGGCGGCCATCTTGGATGATGACCTACCGGATACAATTTCAAAAGGGGACCGCCCAAGGACTATTGTGACTAAGTTTGGTTCCAATTGGCCCAGTAGTTTCTGAGGAGAAGATCTTTGAATGAAAAGTTTACGCCGGACGGACGGACGGACGACGGATATATACGGACGACGGACGCAAAGTGATGGCAAAAGCTCACCCTGTCATAGCCAGGTGAGTTAAAAATCACCGAAACTTAGGGCCAAATCAGCCTCTTATAACACGTAGGGAAAATGGGCATTCTATGATTTCATGCATAGCGTCACACCAGTTTGAAGATGGCCAGGTCAAGATATTGTATTACTATTAATTATTTTTATTCCTCCACTACGAAAAGTTTGGGCATATTGTTTTACCCCTATCCTTCCGTCCGTCCGCCAGCAGGGGTATGGTTTGTCCTCACGACTCCTTAGGCTTACAGTTTGATGCTAGGAATTTTTTATTGAACTGATCATTTATGTATATATCGAAGATAAGCAAATGGCAAGGGTTTTGATCTAGATGCATTTTCTGGAAAATATATACTGTTGAAACAACGGCAGTAGAATACCGAAGGAACAAGGGAAGCGATGACTACTAAAATCGAAGTTTGGTCATTTTTTTAATTTTTTTTTTATTGAGGGTATACACTTTGTCCAAGCAACTCCGCCAACAGTTTTGATGTCAGGAAGTTTTTATTTTGTAAATCACGTGTACCTATATTGAAAATGTGCATGTGGTAAGCAAATATTCCTGGCAATCGAAGAAATTCTTTTTCATAGCTTTTGTCCGTTGCAGTTCGGGATAATGCAGAGACAGAATTATTTCAAACTTGGTGCAAAGCTTGATTTCTATCTGAAGTCTATGATAAAAATCTTTTGGCCCAATATGGGGAAAGTTTGCAAGATAGTTAACAAATTTTTGTCAAAACTTCAACGTCCGATTTTAATAAAAATCTATATCCATAGGTACATACTGACGCTTCAAACCAGATGGACTCATGGATCGGATGCCAGGGGCAACAACAGTTGCTTGCATTAGCAAATCTAGTTAATGTGTCGCCCAATACGGTGTTAGAAGGACTTTTTTGTTTCCATAAGTAGCACTGTTCCTCTAGTTAAGCCTGACATCGATAAACCCATCATTTTATGTAACCAGAAGCTCTCAAGACCCTGTGTCGCCCACAATGACCATGACCGACTTCGAAAATGCAATTGCTGCTATGTCTTTAGCTGATTTTGGTTTTTGTTTCACCCGCGACGAAATTCGTGACAAGCGAGAGTACTTTACACAATGTGGTATAACTTAAAATCTCGAGAACATTATTTCGTGTCGATGGCTAGCTTACATCAAGCCCTACCTGACCGGCGCAGAATCATAAGACATTGACCTCTGTTTCACGGTTGTTGAGTGAACAGTTTAAGTTTTTCCGATAAGATCTTTTATTTGTGTGGCAAAGATATTTAGTATGAAGGTTGCTCTTGAGTTGTTCATGGCTGTCTGATATATGACTTTTGACCTTGATCTCAATTTCATGGTCTAGTGAACATGGTTAAGCTTCTTTTTATTAGATCAGTTTCTAAATTATTGCTAGTAGTGGTAGGGGCAATGATATTTGTATGTAAGCTGCTCTTGAGTAGTACAAAATGTATATAACTGTCTTTTATATGACCTTTTGATTCATTGTCTGGTGAATATAGTTGAGTTTTCTGTTTAGATAAGTAAGTGGTTGGGCAAAACTATTTAGTATGCTGGTTTATCTTCGGTAGTTCACGACAGTCTGTCATATTGCTTAAATGTTGTCCTTGACGTCAATTTCCTGGTCTAGTGAGCTGAAGTTTTCTATAATCAAATATTTGACGAAAGGATATGGAGTAAATGAACATAAGACCATAACACATATGTTAACTCCATCTGCAATAATTTTTATGAGCTGTATGGCCATTTCGGAAATTCATTCCTCATCAGCAGCACTAGAACCCAAACAAAGGAAATCCATAATTTCAAAAAATGTTTAAATGCATAAAACCAAACGAAATCCGAATAATCAGTAATTAAGAAATAATTCACGGGAGCGTGAATATATGGCGACTTTACCACGGGTTGGCCCTTTATGGCAAATATTTTAAAGATATGGGCATAAAGTGCAAACTCGTGGTAAAATCAACATATATTCACGCTCCCGTGAATTATTTCGATTCTAATATGACACTTACGGGGTACAGAAGAGATGAATTCTTCTTTGTATTCATAGGTGAAACGGCCATTTTACACCGTAAAGTATGACGTTTTGCTCTATGACGCTGCAAAAACTGACGTCAAACTGTCTATGACGTTATCAAAAGTAACGTCGATTGTCATGACAATACCCACGAGTATATGCGTATTTTACCACGGCTATAAACACAAGGCGATTGAAGGACGTCATATAAGAATATCAAATATAGCTAAGGACAAAACTACGATGACGGGAGTTAATCCTTCGGTCTTCGAATTTACATAAATAGATAATAGTAATACGTCGTTTTCGAGATAAAGATCTACTACGGGACATCATACTTATTTTAGCACTTTGTCACGTGATAATAGTGACGTTGCGGTGCTTGACTTCTTCCGCTTCGTACTTGTTGTAAATAACAATATCTTATTGGACAAGTTCCATTTATATAATGTTGTAACAGTCGTATTTTTTTCATTCTATTTTATCATGCAGCTTAAAGATAAAAACTGCAGTAACATGACTGCACTGTCTGCAGGATAACACAAGATTTTTATGTCTGGAAGTGAACTTCAATTTCGTGGCATTTGCGTCGATTGAACTGGGGAAAAAAATCTTTAAAAAAGTGCAAATTAAAAATCACATCATTCAAAACAAATACTCATCTTCACGGGGAAAGTAAAATTCCCTTATGTAACAAATTATGTAGGCTTTCCGAGACGCATTGACGTTGTGTGTGTTGGAAATGCAATAAACCGGAAATGTGAGTGAAAACGCCGGGAACGTCATAAAAGATGTTACGTCATTCCGGGAATGAAGGGATCTCGAAAACGACGTATTGAACAAAGTGTACACATGAGATATTATCTCATGAACAAGGACACCATATCTAAGAAAAATAAAAAGCATACATCTCTACCACGGGGAATTGTTTTACAAACTCTACACTGCAATAAAAAACAAACTCCTGTTTTAAATATTTAACGAAAGGATATGGAGTAAATGAACATGAGAGCATAACACATTTGTTAACTACAACTGCAATAATTTTAATGAGCTGTATGGCCATTTCGGAAATTTATTCCTCATCAGCAGCACTAGAACCCAAACAAAGGAAATCCATAATTTCAAAAAATTTTTAACTGCATAAAACCAAACGAAGTCCGAATAATCAGTAATATCAAATATAGCTAAGGACAAAACTACGATGGTGGGAGTTAATCCTTCGGTCTTAGAATTTACATAAATTTAGATAATAGTAATTGAACAAAGTGTACACATGAGATATTATCTCATGTACAAGAACACCATATCTAAGAAAAATAAAGAGCATACATCTCTACCACGGGGAATTGTTTTACCAACTCCACACTGCAATAAAAGACAAACTCTTGTATTAAATATTTTAGAAAAGGATATGGAGTAAGTGAACATGAGACCATAACACTTATGTTAACTCCACCTGCAATATTTTTAATGAGCTGTATGGCCATTTCGGAAATTTATTCCTCATTAGCAGCACTAGAAACAAGTCAGTTTCTCATTAACTTTTGATGTTCGTTCACTGATATTTGGTATATGGGTTGATCTTTGGAAGTAAATGCCATTCCGCTCTCCCCAGTTTTACAATCTAGTGAGCATGTGAAATATTTTTGATTAGATCAGTTTCTCAGTAACTTGTTATGTTAGATCAATGATATTTGCTATGTGGATTGGTCCCACGAAGTACACGTAAATATGTTTTTTGTCCGTGACTTCAATTTCATAGTTGAGTGCGCATGTTAAGATTCTCGGAACCTACAGTTGGGTGCAGACATAACCTCTTCTCCAAGCTAACTTGAAGAGTGGTCACGAGAACAGCTCAAAGTTTATTTGAAGTTAACTTGGAGCAGACTTAGATCAGTCCTAGAATCATGTCTGTTATAGCCATGACCGTTCTACCTACAAGTGCAAGTCTGCTCTGATCATGACCGTTCTTACCGAGGTCTATTTCTGGCCGTGACCGTTCTACCAAAGTCTGCTCTGGCCATTACCGTTATTGCCAAGTCTTTCTGGTCATAGCCGTTCTTGTCAAGTCTGCTCTTGCAACGACCGTTCTGGTCCTAGAATTATTTAATTGGATATTAAAATAGAGGTGTCGGTATTTCCCGTTTCTCAAACCCGAAACCGTTTCAAACAAAGCATAAATAAGTATTTGATTTTTATGATGTTTTCAATAATTATTTGTTTAATGAAACGTAATCCGATAATTATTGACATTTTCCGATAGTTTATTCACGATTTTTATACCCCGCCACACGAAGTGGCGAGGTATTATTTGATACCCCCAGTCGTGTGTCCGTCTGTCTGTCCGTGCGTCCGTCAGTCTGTCCGTCCGCCCGTCCCCCGAAGGTTTCCGACTGATAACTTATGAACGAAATAACACAAGGTCTTCAAACTTGGTATGAAAGTGGTTCAGAGATCAAAGGGGTTCTGGAGTTATGCCTTTGAAACTTTGAAATTTTGCGAATTTTAGGGTTTCCGACTGATGACTTGTGAAACAAATAACACAAGGTCTTCAAACTTAGTATGTGACTCGTTAACCACAAAACGCAGATCAAGCTTGATTTTGGGTTCAGAGGCCTAGGGGTTCTGGAGTTATGCCCCTTGAAACTTTGAAATTTTGCGAAATTTAGGGTTTCCGACTGATAACTTGTGAACGAAATAACACAAGGTCTTCAAACTTGGCATGTAACTTTTTTACTACAAAACTCAGGTTAAGTTCGGTTTTGGGTTCAGAGGTCCAAGGGGTTCTGGAGTTATGCCCCTTGAAACTTTGAAATTTTGTGAATTTTAGGATTTCCGACTGATAATTTGTGAACGAAATAACACAAGGTCTTTAAACTTGGTACGTAAATTGTTTACCACAAAACACAGGCCAAGTATAATTTTGGGTTCAGCGGTACACATAGTTCTGGAGTTATGCCCCTTTTAACTTAGAAATTTTGTGAAACGTGGCGGGGTATTATGTAATGCACCATTACTATTTTTATTCTTCTTTGGTATTTGTGACAAATATTTTATTGATTGTAAAATGTATAATGTTGACTTAATATTAACCATATGTGTAATACGTTTTTCACTTATCAAATCCCCTGGTTTGGTTAAGTGACTAACATACAGAGAAGAACCTTGGTGGGATCGTTGTACCACCAAGGGGATTTGTTAACAACATGTTGTTTATTAAAATGTTTTAAAATCGAAAAAAGTACATATGTCAACGAGCAACAACATACTGTGATACTTTCTTTTTTTTGTGTTGTCTGGAACGAGCAACAGCAGACTGTGATACTCTCTTTTCACGCTGTCTGGAACCTTTGACAATGTTAATACCCGAGGGTATTCACCAACCCAGTAGCTAGAACTTCTGTGTTGGCCCTAGAACTGGTATGATTTGAAAAATTGCAAAAGCTAATTCTCCCTCTTGCATATCTCTGACCTTAGCTGATTTGGGGTTTTCTATTAGGTCTTATTGGTACCTTGTTTTCTGTCAGATTATACACACATTTGGTTATGTTGATTTCCAAATGTTTTGATTATATCTGCATTTAAGAGACATGAGTTTACGAAATGGCAATATGAAAAAACTAAATTCGCAGTCACTTTGGTATATTGTAATTTAGCAATGTACATTGCAAATGTCTATGTTATTATAAGAATAAGAAATAAGTATAATTTTTTTTCAGAAAAAAAAAACATGCCAATGGACACATGATTCAAAAAAGGATAGAGCATACATGTACATTTTATTTTGTTTATATATCTGAAATTAATTTCATGTCTTAATCAATGACCGATGGGGGTAATAACTAAATTACCGAACAGAGTCGCCAAGAGCCAAAGTCCACGAGACAAAAAGACAAATTAGGTGAAAACCACCGGAAAAAATGTAGACCGCAAATAAATTAAACTATTTATTCAATAACGATGGTTTTTGATTATGCATATTTACTGTATTATTGAGTGCAAATTGGTCAGTTGGCGTCTTTATAATATATCAAATATCTATCTTCTGTGTTGCCTCCTTTACATAAATAAAAAAGAAACGTAGATTTTTAAGTTGAACGGTGAAGAATTGTTTATTCATTACATAAAAAAGCAAACATGCGTATAAAGTATATCCATGAAACTAATCGTTGTGTTCTACATTTAGAAGTTCTTTGACAAAACATATAGAATATAGAACATAAAGAACTTAGTAGTAAAGATGACAAAATGAAAATGTATTACAAGTATTTGCTTTCCAAAAAGCTAATCTGACGTCAGCATTCTTTTACTTAGATAATAAAAGAAATATTTTGTTTGATGATTTACTAGATTGTCCTAGCTACATATTCGTAACGGCAACCAAACAAAACCAACAATATAATTTTCGTGATAAGGGATGTCATCATAACTATTGTTTGTTTGTAAACTCTATTATGTCTATTGTCAATACGGGATTTTTGAATTGTGTTCATTCCGGAATCAGTTCCATGTTTATACGTAAAAATCAATGCATTGAGAGGGAATCCAAATTAATGAACACTGTAAAGTTAAGGGTGATTAATTTGTAGCGCTTCAGGTTAATTGTTTTCGTCATTTTAAATTTATTTAGAGAATTGTCATAAAGGAAAAATTATAAATGCACTTCAATTTCATAAATACTTTATTTTGTATGTGGTATATATTTATTTCAATATGTTTAGAAATCCAGTATTCCTTCTTACTGGTATCCGAGGCGATCGTTTCCGCCTTCAACTACACGGAGTTCCTATCTCAAAAGTTTTTGTAATTTTGCAATTTGTATTATCTGTCATGTTCACCATTTTATATATATGTTTTGTTTTTCTGCCTCTTGTTACAGTCTTGTACTGTAAGAGTGTATTAATAAAATCTGAAATTTGGTAAGGGAAATGCAGAGTATACATTTTTACATGTCCTTTATTAATGGTTCGAAGCGAACTAAAACCAGCATTAACATGTTCCTGTGCTACTATTGCCTCCAACAAAATTTCCTTGAAGTTCGTTTTTTGTGATGTCACCATTATGCCTGGATCATCAGATTATTTTCCCGATGATGATCCAGGCATCCGAGACCTGTTAACTGAACGAGCCCCGACGGCGCGGTCAGTCAAAACAGCTAAATTTTAACTGTTTACTGTTTTCGGGAAAATTCAAGACAGTTACCCTGTTCATGAAACCAATTTTGCCCCCTCCCTTTTTGAACAAGTCCAGGTTTGAAGTTTAGTTTACGTCGTAGCTGAGAACCCCCCCTTTTTCAGCTGATTGGCAATGGACAATAAGTTTTCTTTTCTTACCAAAGCTGCAAACAACCAAATCGAATTCCAAATTAAAAGAATAAATAAAAACGGTGATAGTGATGTCATAACAGCAAATCGTTACTTTAAGGATTGCTATACATGTAAACCATGTCTTTATCGTCGTCATTGTCAAAGTGAAAGTAACTGGAATTGCTCAAATCAAATGAACATGTGCAGCAACATGCATGCAACAAAAACGGAAAAAAGACAAAAATTATGTTAGAATTATTTCTACCGATCCTTGAATATATAGTAATAAATTCTTGAAATATAAATCCTGAAAATATATGCCTATTTATAGCCGATCTAAAGTGTGCTATTTATTACCTATTTATAGTTATAAAATAACGCGAGCTTATTTATATATGCCAACAGCACGCTTAAAGAATGCATTTAAAATATTATCGCGGAAAAATCAATACATGAAAAACACGAACTTAAGTGTTTATTCATTAACTTGCAATAATACTGCCGAAACCTTATATTAATCAAATGAACACGTTACACTTTATTGACCGACGCTTTACCGAAATACAACTTACCGGATGTGCATTTTCTGATTCTAATACTGTCTGACGCCGTGACGTCAGACAATAATTAAAGAAGTCAAAACAAAAGTATGAATAATGTAGGCATACCTAACAAACACATTTATGATGGAAACATTAAACAGAGATTTCATCATAAGCATTAGACGGAAAAGTCCTGGCAAAATAAATGTCATTTTTATACTGAGCAACAATAGCGTAATTTAATGTTGGGATACCAATACAGCATACATGATGTAAGCATACAAATGGGAGATAGAAAAAAAACATGTATCCTATATAATACAGTTCAGTTATATAGTTTCACATTCAGGACAAGGAGGTACTCTGCAGTGCATTGCTCCCATTTTCGGTTTCCATGTTGGTTCAATTTTAGGGATAAAAGTTTTTATGTCCTGTACTGTAACCTTGTAGTAATCTGACAGCATGGAAAGACACGGACAAA
Organism: Modiolus philippinarum; assembly: GCA_002080025.1. Lineage (NCBI taxonomy): Eukaryota > Metazoa > Mollusca > Bivalvia > Mytilida > Modiolidae > Modiolus > Modiolus philippinarum. Next base: position 15,397 of record MJUU01024484.1, read on the forward strand.
ACCGGAATTTGTTGCAAACTTTCAAGTCGGTTTCTAGCCCTTTTGTGATTGATTTAAGATTTTCAGCTTTTCTTTTTAATTCATTAAAGTTTTCGGTTGATACTGCTGAACAGTCGGGACGAAATGGATCTAAATTTATGAAATCAAATGACGGGCGTGACGGGAATTCTTCCGAAATTACGCACATGATGTCCTGGTCTGTAATTGAAGCTCCATATTGTGCAATGTTGGTGTCTTTCAACACAGAATAGGCAGTGTGAACGTGTTGAAGAAGCGTTGATAACGATACACCTGGTTGACTTTTTATTACTCGTTTTACAACTATTCGCATTAATTCTGTTTTT
>MJUU01024485.1:22577-40297 GCA_002080025.1 Modiolus philippinarum
GACGGACGGACAGACAGACAGACAGGGTGATTCCTATATACCCCCCAAACTTTGTTTGCGGGGGGTATAAAAAATCCAAAATAATTCCATAAAATCAGGTGCACATCTGCAATATATATATATAGAAACATTCTGTGAAGTTTCAAAGATCTGAGTTGAAAACTGTACGAAGTCGATTTCACAAAATAGGTACATTCTGTTGAAAATGTCAATAAAAAATGACTACTGGTAAGTTCTAAAGTCCGGAAAAATAGGAAAAAATTTCCCATATAATTCCATAAAGTCATGTGCACATCTTAAATATATATAGAAACATTCTGTGAAGTTTCAAAGATCTGGGTTGAAAACTGAAGGAGGAGATGATGTCACAAAATAGGTACCCTGTGTTGAAAATGTCGATAACTAGAGGCTCAGAGACTGAGCCTGTATCGCTCACCTGGCAAAATGCTTCTACGCCATACATGACTAAAAAAGATGTTTTCTTAACAATGGGGTCAAATGTTTAGCTATGTTCTTTATTAGTACCCATGTTTTTTGTCTGATCCTATTGAAATGAATAATTTTTGCAAAGGTCCTTCTATACATTTCAGAGATGATGATTATAAGGATGGTTATCTCATTCCTGGCTCCAATGTTAAACTACATGTATGTTCTGCACTGGAGGCCATCTTTTTGTCAGATCCAAGTACCTTCCATACATCCTTACTGTAAAGATTGGTTGAATTTGCTTCAGTAGCATCAGAGAAGATAGCAAATATATGCTTTTCCCATAGGGTCCCATGTTAGACTATGTTCTGCGCTGGCGGCCATGTTTTTAAGGGAAAAAATTTTGGCAATCTACATAAAAGACCTTCGATACATCATTCCTGTAGAGTTTGGTTCCATTTGCTTCAGTAGCTTCAGAGGAGATAGCAAATATATGCTTTTCCCATAGGGTTACATGTTAAACTATGTTCTGCGCTGGAGACCATGTTTTTTCACGGATCAAAAAAATTGGCAAACTAAGAAAAGGACCTTCCATACATCATTCCTGTAAAGTTTGGTTCAATTTGCTTCAGTAGCTTCAGAGGAGATAGCAAAACTATGTTCTGCACTTGCGGCCATGTTTTTTTACGGATCGAAAAAATTTCGGCAAACTAAGTAAAGGACCTTCCATACATCATTCCTGTAAAGTTTGGTTCCATTTGCTTAAGTAACTTCAGAGGAGATAGCAAATATATGCTTTTCCCATAGGGTCCCATGTAAAACTATGTTCTGCACTGGCATCCATGTTTTTTCATGGATCGAAAATATTTCGGCAAACTAAGTAAAGGACCTTCCATACATCATTTCTGTAAAGTTTGGTTCAATTTGCTTCAGTAGCTTCAGGGGAGATAGTCAATATATGCTTTTCCCATAGGTTCCATGTTAAAATATGTTCTGCGCTGGGGGCCATGTTTTTTCGCGGATGGAAAAAATTTGGCAAACTAAGTAAAGGACCCTCCATACATCATTCCTGTACAGTTTGGTTCCATTTGCTTCAGTAGCTTCAGAGGAGATAGCAAATATATGCTTTTCCCATAGGGTCCCATGTTAAACTATGTTCTGTGCTGGCGGCCATGTTTTTTCACGGATCAAAAAAAGTTCGACAAACTAAGTAAAGGACATTCCATACATCATTCCTGTAAAGTTTGGTTCAATTTGCTTCAGTGCCTTCAGAGGAGATAGCAAATATATGCTTTTCCAATAGGGTCCCATGTTAAACTATGTTCTGCGCTGGCGGCCATGTTTTTTCACGGATCGAAAAAATTTCGGCAAAGTAAGTAAAGGACCCTCACTACATCATTCCTGTACAGTTTGGTTCCATTTGCTTCAGTAACTTCAGAGGAGATAGCAAATATATGCTTTTCCCATTGGGTCCCATGTTAAACTATGTTCGGCCCTGGCGGCCATGTTTTTTGGCGGATCAGAAAAATTTCGGCAATCTTTGTGAAGTGACCTACCATACATCATTCCTGTAAAGTTTAGTTAAAATTGGTCCAGTGATTTGAGAGGAGATAGCAAAAATATGAAAAGTTTACGGTCAACGACGGACGATGGACGCCAAGTGATGGCAAAAGCTCACATGGCCTTTGGCCAGGTGAGGTAAAAAATGACTAAGTTCCAAAGTCCGGAAAAATAGGAAAAAATTTCCGAAATAATTCCATACAGTCAGGTGCATATCTTCACTATATATAGAAACATTCTGTGAAGTTTCAAAGATCTGGTTTGAAAACTGTAGGAGGAGTTGATTTCACAAAATAGGTACTCATTTTCCCTGCCCTCCGCCCGCCCAACATTCACCATACTATTACCTGGATTTGCACTCTGTGCAACCCGGCCAAAAATTTTAAATACTTTGTAACTTTCTTCACAATTTAGATAACAATTTTGCTTTATTTTTTAATGATACCTAAATAAACAAGTATTATACTTAGCAGAATAATACCACTGAGACACCTTAAATGACCTCTCCTGTAAACAAACACCTGGCTTTTCAGTTCATCAACAGTTGTCACTAATTTTTTTGTGTGAGGTTAACAACCATTTGCCAAATATGACCTAACAGTCTGTATCGCTCACTTTCTACTTGTTTCAATTGTGATTGCTTTGAAAGATGAAGCCACTTGATCCATGAAACAATTTTACAAATGTGGTAGTTTGCAATTTTCTAATATAAGGTCCTAGTGTTATTATAAGATTTGCTCTGGTAGACATCTTGGTTTCTTGATTGATATTCAAATAATAAATTTAGTAAAGGGTCATCTTATTACCATGCCTAATTAATATAAAATAGACCTGCAAAATGGTTGAATATCTATTAAAATAAAATTTGTGTTGACAGGTATATCTTAATATCAACTTTGTGTACCAGATAATCTTCAGGACATGGCAATTTCAAGGTTTTCCTATATGTGATTTATGTCACTTCGGATATGTATAGTCTCACAATATGCTTGATGCCTGTCATTAAATATAGACAAAATATTAATTAGTTCCATAGACAATTCAGTTGTTGGACAAAATGGTGCATCTTTCATTGTATGGATTTTGTGTAATTTGGAAATCCAATACAAGTAGGGCAGGTCTCAATTCTTATTTTTATAGTTTGAATACTGAAAGAGGTCATGAAAGAGGACATGAATGACCTGTTTTCGGAGATTTTCATTTTTGTCAAAAGAAACTCTTTTGTATGTAGCATCTTGAGTAGCAGAAAACAGTTTTTTTTTTGGTCCAACATAGTTAAATTTGCAACAAAGGAAAATCATGAAAATACTGTTGAAATAATAACTTTATACAAATTCCACACAGATACTAGATATAGATTGCAATTTGATTTTTTTTTACATTTCTAAATACCTTGTTATTTACTCTGAAGCCCATTCTTTCAATATTCCTTATGAATTTTCCAAACTTCTCAATTCTACTTGTAACTTCTGCTATCATTAAGGTTCCCCTAAATACAAGACAATATTCACATAAAATTCATTACCGTAATTACTCAAATTTTCGACACTCAGATTCATCACTTTTTTGGGATTTCGAAAAACCGTCGAAAAATATGATTTTTTATATTTTCAGGGCAGATTTCAACATATGTCATCAGTCCCATTATTATACCTTACATAATAAGTAATTGATTCTATTGGTTCAAATAAAGTCACATGACATAAAACAATCTGGATATTTTTCTTGAAATTAGCACAAAGGTTGAATAACCTTTACACAATACTCATGTCCATGGAATATCCTAAATTATTCACCAGTGAATAAAACTTGAAAATTTAAATGTATGGTGGTTAACCATGTTTTGTGAAATTTATAGTATTTTCATAAAAAAACCCTAAAAATATCGATTTGTATTGATATAATTAAATATAAGGATGTTATCGGTCGGATTTTGGTAGCCTCTGGTTGCAGTTTACTCTGAATTGTCTCCCATTTTAATTACGTCATGATCGTTTGTACACAAATGGCAGCTGCCAGTGTCAGGTTTGTCAGTTCAACCGATGAGTATTTGGACCAGCTCCTAGCTAATAAGGACACCGACAATACTAAAAAGGCAACATAATTGGCATTGGCATGCTTTGCGCAATATTCTTTTGACAAATCATGACAGGGAGTTCAACTTCGAAACACGAGAAGCCTTGAACAGAAGGGATAAAGGTTTGGTCCATCTAGGCATTTCCAGAAGGAAATAGATATTGCTATCATTAAAAGCGATAGGTTCATGATTATGTGGGAAAAGACAGAAGAAATGTGTTACTTAGGTTCATGGTTTTGTGAAGATGTTCAATCTTTCATTACTATGGGCTTAGAGAATGCATTATGTCAACCCTGTAAGTGCATTCAATTCAGTGGCGGTTCTTCCAAGTCTACATAACAGTTTATTGTAGTGATAAATCAATGATCATGAGGAATTAATGGTTCATAAGCAAGAACGAATCAAACTTACGGATATAAAAATTGATTTCATAAACAAATAAGGTAAGATTATTTTAAGCAAGGGAACAAAATAATTAAGGAAAGGGTGATTTACCGTCAGATCATGGGTTATCGTGGCACATTAGTTTTCGTTGATTACATTGTTTTTCAATGGAAATCATGACGTCATAATCGAGACGACATTTAAAGCCACGAAAACCGATGGCGATGCTCCAAGTATACATGTATATGATGTGTCAAACTAGGGTAAATCCAAGATTAGTTCAAGTTTCTCCCAGAGATATCGGTTTTGGGCAAGGCTTCGTGTTATGTCAGAACACTGACCATGATATTTATATTTGTTGGTTTCATATTTAACTCGATAAAATCCATGAAAACTAAGAAATACGAAGAAAATATGTATAACTAATTGCAAACGAAACAAGATCACATGCAAAGCAGAATGTGATATCAACAGGGGAAAAAATCAAGTGATTTTATTATTTTACATACATGTAAATTTTTTTTTTAAATATTTTATCCATTGTTTGTTCGGTATAATAAAACATTTACGGCCCTCTGAAGAGGTGAATATCTAAAATTGTCAACCTACTAGGGTTATTTCCCTCGGGCCCTCTGAAGAGGTGAATATCTAACATTGTCAACCTACTAGGGTTATTTCCCTCGGGCTAAGCCCGAGGGAAATAACCCTGGTAGGTTGACAATTTTAGATATTCACCTCTTCAGAGGGCCGTAATTGTATAATGTTTGTCGGTAACAGTTACCTAATTATGAGTGCCTGTTATATCTCTTTAATAAAACTATGCAGTATTTGTGTTGTTTTTATTATTTAAATAAAGCTATTCAAACTTATTATTGTTTTATTATTAATTAAACTTATTCAACAACACATTGTTTACATTTTACCTGGACTGAATCACGTGATCAAGGTGGTCTGATTTTCTCTCATTAGACTTGTGTATTGCCATTATTATGATCAGATAATTTTAATCAAACTCATTTAATCACAATACAATTAGCTTTTACTAAGATGTCAGTAATTTGTACACACAAGCTGTCATAAAAAGGTCATCACTTTGTTGTGTATCGATCCAGAACAAACAATGATTTCCGGTATCTATTTTTAACAAAAATGTGTTGACAGGGGTACAATACGGGAAATCAATAAAATTTGCAAAGAATATTAATTTTGAAAAAGCAAGTATAGTAATAGAAGACATGAATTCACTTTGATAGCAATTTATTTAATTGACAACTTAAGTTGGGCTTGGGATACTTGTTATGACAACAGCTTGTCAGATTGTTTTATTGTAATATCATCTATCCCATATCCACTCCTAACTGAGGCCCTAAAATATAATTTTAAAAGGTGACACTTTACTCAAGTGCCAAGCATGGGTAATACCTTAAATGGCCGCCAATCACGTGACTATCACCTGACACTGACCATTCAGTCACTTTTAATGTACTTTATAACAATGGAAAATTAAAAATCCTATTTTTATACAAATTTTATTTAATAATTTCAGTTTATTCATTAAGCAAATGCTTTGAAATTCCTATTTATTTCTTTTTTAAATACAGGAAGTGACCTTCATTTATCTCCCTTTGAATAAGGAGGTAAACAAATCATTCATGTCTGGAACGATCTTTTTCAAATAAAACATGTGAAAAATATTTTATTGAATATATAAGGTAACAAACTGATAATATTAACAAAGAAAACGATGTTTGTCAACCTGAAAAGTGTTGTTGAAATAATTATTGTAATTTCCTTTCAAATCAATCAACTTTGATTTTTTTCACCAGACGATTTTTGAAGATAGTTGAAAAATTGAAGATATAAAAATTTTGACTTTTCTGAAAAAACAAAAAGTGTCGAAAATTTTGGCCGTCGAATAAGGTGTTTTCATAATAATGCAACATAAAATTTTGATTGAATGAGTGTTCAAAATGGAGTTTAATGCAATTTTCTAAAGTATCATTTCCTCCTATACAAAAATGCAGCAAAGTCAGACATCATAGTAATAGATAATGCAGTTTAAGTCCTTAAACTGGAATTATAAGCATTACCAATAAAATTTGTCCCCAATATTATCAATTAGCCTCACAGCCCTGCTCTCACAAATTTCTCTTCCAGTTTGATAGTGCCCAAATTCATATGTAAAAACCACCAAGTCCTGAAATATTACTTTTTATAACTCTAATACCATATATCGGGAATTTTTTTGTGTTGGTTTAATTTTTGCCATGTTCATGGTTAACAAAATAGTGCCAAAATTAGCAACTACGTAAATTTGACTGCCCATTCAAATACAAATATATAAGATAAAACAGCAAAACGAAAAATTTTAACACAGTGAATAAATCCCTACCTTGTTTCATATCTAAATTGCGAACAAAAGCCGATGCGAAAATAACCCGATATACATTATAGTGTCAGTGGAATGTTTAACATTTGATTTTAAAGGAGCCTTGTAATTAAAGTTTTATCTTGCAAAAAGCTTGTGTGATGATTTGATTTGCATATGTTGCAATGTATTTTTATGTGTAGGTTGCTGTTTTATTGCCTGATATTTACCCATCTTTTTATTATTTCTATACTCTTATTTGTATATGAAAAGTGTCCCTTCATCTATAGAAATATCTCACATAGACAGTTTCACACACATGATTACTCAATGGCAAAGAAAAAGCAGAAATGGAATTCATTTGAAATAAATATAAAGAAGAAAATAAAGAATCAAAACATAACAATAAGATTTCTTCTTTAAAGTGGAAAACAATAACACCTGATTACCATTACACTTACCCCTTCTTTAGTACTCTGTTAGCTTCCTCTAAATACTCAGCAAGATTTGTACCCATCAAGGATAAACAAAATACTGCAATGTCCAATGAATTATTTTTCAATGGAACCTGTAAATATTAAAATTTTACATTTGAAATACAATCTTTGCTATTCAAAACTTAAGCTTGTATGTGATATACATAAAGATATGTAAAATCTGCTGGATTTCTAATAACACAACAAACAAGCTTAATAACTGAGATGTTCCGTGGCATATATCATTTATAGGTTAATGTTTTCTTTAAAAAGTTGTGGAGCTAAATTACCTGTTGTTATCATAAATTGCTGGGAAATTCTACTCTCTCCTGCGAAAAAAAACTACTCCCTCATGCCGCCGAGCAACTCCCTCGCGGTAACGGTTGTACACGGTGGTTATGCTTTGCAGATAAAAACTCTTCTTTTTTTTCACAATTCTCTCATAATTAAGACATATGAATGCAAAAAAAATATACTAATAATTTGATCCAATTTTTTTTACACATGGTTGATGTTTGGTTATTTCCCTTTAATTTTTGGTCTGAAATATTTTCAATATTATTCTTTTTTATAGCCATATTGCAATCTTTCTAAATTGAATTGAGTAGAAAAATAATTTTGCATCAATATAAAACATGAACTAAATAGTAACAAAAATCTTTTTTTGTTATTTGCAAATTAATTTTCCTTTTTCTTAACTATATCATAGGGTATTGATTACATTTATACCTTAACTTTATTTATTAGTAATCTATAGTGATATTTTATCTGCATGCTGGCAAATTTATGTTAATATGAGTGACCTTAAAGAAATTTGGGATATAGATTAATATAAGAGCTTTGTTCTTGTTTCTACAACCCTTTATGAATTCGTTTCTATTTGTGTTTGATGTGTTGTACATACATGTATTATTAATGTTTTGACGAATTTAATAATAAAATATGTTTACATTAACTATATCATATTGTTTGCATTTAATGATATAAAAAAACTTCATACTTTTAAATTGTGAATCAACTCATCTATGTATTGTGAAGTCTCTCCACAGTGAAAGTTGTACATGTTGCAGAAAGCACAATACATTAATGATTGCACAGCTGACTCTCAGAAACAAAACTCAAGGATATCCTATTACTGACTCGATTAGATAATAATTACAAAACCAGTATGCTGTACAGGTCTTTCAAGGAGTAACCTAGGCCTCTCATCAGCACCATTAGTATCAATTATTATGGAAAGCCATAATCAAAAAGTAGTCAGAAAGATGTACTTATGACTAAAATAATGAAATAGGACATATTACCAATATTCATATGTGTAATGCTATGCTAAAATAAAAGAAAGTGTTTGGAATGCCTTTTAAATTATCAATCAGCGCCCTAAAATGCCCTTTCCACATCATAAGTCATTGCGCTAAAGTGTCTTTTTCAGGACAGACGCCCTGCCACTTTCCAATCCTAGCTGGAACACTGCTATGATCCAACACTTTCCAAAACATTGAATAGAGTGCAAGCCTTCATTTTATATCACTTGTTGTGAAAATTTGTTGTTCTTTAAAAAATACTTAACTCCTAATTCTCCAAAGATGGATGCAAAATCAGATAAAATTTATTAAGGGGTTTTGTTGGGGGGGGGGGGTTGTCAGATAGGGCTTGGTGGGCAAAGTATTAGAAATTAAAGGCATTACTTTTGGCCTGAAAATATGTGTTTCATTCTTCATTACATCATTAACTTACACAAAGACTGATAGGAGTTCCATCACTTATGTAAGTTGCAAGCATCACAAATGAGTTATTTTGGAATCCATGAATTTTTTACACCAGAAAAAAATCAAAATTGAACTTTCCTTTAAAGCTGCCCTTAAACATGTGAAAAGATATAATTAGATACCTTCTGTATATTACAAACTGTAACATGTTCATTCAGTGCTACCAAATCAAATGAATGAACTTTATTAGGAACACTTCTGGCTATCTTAGCATCACCACATCCAAAATCTCCAACAACTGCAGTTTTGGGACTGAAAAATAATGGTCAAATATAGTTAATCAAATTCTGAAAATAAAAGAAACATTGCATAAGAGAAAGATTTATTTACCATTACCATATATGATAGATTATGTAGAGGCAGTTCAACCTACAACTATAGTTTTGTCAATTTTGGTCCACACTAGGGAAATCCGGATCAGAATAGGGATTGACCAATGAAATCCATCGAAAAATCAGTCTATGACTTCACACTTTAACTTTAGTTTGACAAGAGTCGAGTGGACTATTACTCTTGTTTGACAAGACATGTGCAGCTGACCATAACATTGCACAATCTTCCTGTACAATAGTGAGTTCGATCTTGCTATTGTTGAACAATAGTTACTATTGTTGTGAATCGAACTGCCTCGAAATCAAAGTGCTTTTCTGAGATTGATCTCTATGAAGGAGAGAAAATCTGCGAAATCAAATCAACATCCCATGCAACTTTGAATTTGCATCCATTCATAAACTGTTGCAGTTTTTATATTCAAAAAATTTGCTTTGTTTTGTTTTTGTTTTTGTTTTATTTTCTGTATATGCTCACATTTCCAGGTTGTTGGCACATATTTGGAAGAAAATTGTCTAGTAATAAGTAGTTTTTAAGTGACCTGGAATCTTGTATATATCTGTGGTGCATATCTTTTGCCTTACAAATCATATATAACACCTTAAAATATCTATTGAAAAATAGTAATGGAGCATTACATAATAACCTGCCACGTTTCACAAAATTTCTAATTTAAAAGGGGCATAACTCCAGAACTATGTATACCACTGAACCCAAAATTATACTTGGCCTGTGTTTTGTGGTAAACAATTTACATACCAAGTTTGAAGACAATATGTTATTTCATTCACAAGTTATGAGTAGGAAACCCTAAAATTTGCAAAATTTCTAAGTTTCAAGGGGCATAACTCCAGAACTCCTTGAACCTCTGCACCTAAAATCAAACTTGACCTGTGTTATGTGGTAAACAACTTGCATACCAAGTTTGAAGACCTTGTGTTGTTTCGTTCACAAGTTATCAGTCAGAAACCCTAAAATTTGCAAAATTTCAAAATGTCAAGGGGCATAACTTCAGAACCCCTTGGACCTCTGAACCCAAAATCTATCTTTGAACTGAGTTTTGTGGTAAACAACTTGCATACCAAGTTTGAAGACCATGTATTATTTTGTTCACAAGTTACGAGTAGGAAACCCTAAAATTTGCAAAATTTCAAAGTTTCAAGGGGCATAACTCCAGAACCCCTTAGACCTCTTCACCAAAAATCAACCTTGACCTGAGTTGTGTGGTAAACAATTTGCATACCAAGTTTGAAGACCTTGTGTTATTTCAATAACAATTTATCAATCCTAAAATTCGCAAAAATTCAATGTTTCAAGGGGCATAACTCCAGAACCCCCTTGGACATCTGAACCCAAAATCAAACTAGACCTGCATTATGTGGTAAACAACTTGTTTACCAAGTTTGAAGACCTTGTGTTATATCGTTCACAAGGTATCAGTCAGAAACCTTCGGGGGACTGACAGATGGATGGACGGACAGAAACATGACAGAGGGTATCACATAATACCTCGCCACTATGTGTGACTGGGTATAAAAAAGACATCAGCATACAGCAACACTACTATCAACATGACCTTTAAACATACCCAGATATAATTTGTTTGATGATAACATCAACAGGATTTGTAGGCCATTTTTCTACCTGGTTCTGAAAACCTTCATGGTAACAATGAAATGATTCTTCATCTTCTCTGAAAAGTTCTACAGCCTCAGAGCCTGACCTTGTATATAACTGCTCATTTATAAACCTAAAATGAAGAAAATTGTACAGTTATCTCCCATTTATACTGGCAGCTCACATTATTGTGGTATGTACATACCGGTAGCTACATAACAATAGTGATGTCATAGTTAAATATTTGCTTGAAATAAACATAAATACCACAATATAATGATAAGCCAGTATACATAATGTCCAGAAAGACAACAGCATTTGTTCCACTTATATATTGAGTTGATCTGGAGAGTTTAATAACACAAATGTTGCCAGTTAATTTTTCCAAGTATTCCTTTATAATTTATTGGACTGTCATTTACACTGATATTACCATTAGTTATTGTAAAAGTCAATACCAGAAGTTTCCATGCAGTTACATATGCTAAAGCACTTATTATTAACCTACCATCATAGAGAACAAAACTCAAACATAAAGTGTTGACTGTAAAAATTAGGATTTACAGGAAAAATAGGGTTGAGGTTTGATTTTATTTTTACCCGGAGACCTCCCAAACAATAAATATACATACAATTGAACATAAATGGTTTAAACTGCAATTATAAACACCGTGGATGTCTCAAACACTTTTTGTGGTCCCTCAAGTTCAAACATAGTTTTACCTCCATATCTCGAACACCCCTTTATCTCAAACTGTTTTCATCAGACCCTTGGGTGTTATAGCCATCAAAGTCAAACTTTATTAAGCATCTACTGTATATAGTTTTTACTACAAACCTAAATCTTGCAGATTTCAATTGGTCCATCATTCTGTCTCGTAATGACAATGGTTTATCCTTCCTTTTCTCAGAGCCATGTGGAGTATCAGTAGAAGTCTCCTTTGCTGACAGTTGTTTGTTCTTTTTATCAGGGCTATGCTGGGTATCAGTTTTACGTTCCACAGATTTATCCTTAGCAACATTGTTTTTTTCATTTGTTGCATGATTGTTTGGAGACAATACCTTATGCAATTTAGACAAATTAAATGGCATTTTTTTACTGCTTTTTACATTCTTTCCTTCACTTTCAACTTTAAGATTACTAAACTTGTTATCAACTGTTATTTGCTTCTGGGAACTTTCAAGATGTTGTTTATTAAAATTCTTTTTCTTGTTTTTCAGCTTGCTTGCAGAAGAGCTACCAGGAGACACATTTAATTTAGAAATTTTTGTTTTAGGTGTATCAGATTGCTTTTTTTCAACAAATTTATTGCTCAAAATTTCTGGTACTTTTTTCGCAGATTCTTCAAGTCCTAAGGATTCTTTCAGCCTTGCCCTCTCTTCATCTAGATGTTTGTATTTATTTTTCTTGCTTGAACTTTTCTTCTTCTTTTTTCTTTTCTTTTTATTTGTATTTAGTTCTTCATTTACTTTGGAATTGTTGGCAAAGTCTTCTGTAGGTGTTTCTTCTAAATTCTGAAATGATCTCTTTCTTTTTTTCTCCCGAGAACCCTTTTCCTTTTCACTCTCTTTATTATTTACATCATCTGAATGTTTTCTTTTCAGAAGTTTTTCCTTTTTCTTTGAAGGTCCTACTTGAACTTGATTTTCTTCATCAGTTGTATCGCTTTTCCTTTTCACCATTTTTTTCTTCTTTTTTAAAACAACATTTTTACCATTAATTTCATCATTTTTTCCATTAGCTGTGATGAGTTTCATTTTCTTCAGTTTTTCCTCTCCTTTTTGCAAGACAGTTTCACTATTCCTTTCATCACCATCATCAATATTTGATAATTTTCTCTTCAGAAGTTTCTCCTTTTTTAATTTTTTCAACCTTTCCTTTTTCAATAGTTGATGTTTAGGAAGCTGGGAATCTTCTGTTTCCATTGTGTTTTTCCACACCTGAGTTGCATTTTTGTTTTTGTCTATGGTCTTTATTGATTTCCTTTTCTTGTGTATTTTACTACTTCTATCAGATGTGCATACTGTCAGTTGCTCCTGCAATCAAATGACATTTTATACATGTAAGGTATTGACTATTTAAGTCTAGTCATGTGACACTGAGGGTGCATGATAAAATTGCAACCGACTGCAACTGAAAAATGTTTCCTGTGAAAACATGAAATTTAAATGATAATAAACTGAATATCAGGAAAAAGTTATAAGTACTATTTATAAATCCTAAGTCTTATAACTGAACAAGACTTACAAGCTGTATTCACCATTGAAAAAGCCCTTGCAGATAGCAGATGAGACCCTTTTTTGTTTTTTGTTTTTTGTTTTTTTTTAAATGTGTTTTTAAATGTGTGAGATAGCTAGGGCTAGCTGCAATGTCACTAATGGTCTGAACATCCTGCTTGTATTTCACTGACGCTTCCCCTGCTCCTTTGTTTTTCTGAAACACTTCTTGAGCTAAAGTTGCTGTATAAATATTAACCAATTGAAAAAGGATATTTAGTTGATTTTCAAAATTAAAAAAAGTGATAACTCCCTCCAACAAGAATAGAATTCCTGGGTCCCCCACCGTTCAAGCAGCATAATAGTATACTGTATATGAAACTGCAATATTTTCAAACATTCAGGGCTGTTGCAGAATTTTATGTGTGGGGGTACAAAATGTATTGACTGAGGCTGATGTTTGAACTTGACCAAGGTATAAGTGGTATACACATTTGGTATAAATTTCATGAAAATCTCAAAATTTGTAAGCATGAGAGCGCTTACAAGGTCAATTCTTAGATAAAACGAAGTCATTATTTTGGTCAAAGTCCCATAACTCCGTCAAAAAGTATTGACAAGGACTAATTTTCAAACTTCACCAAGGTATTAGTAGTATAAACATTTTGTATAAATTTCATGAAAATCTCTCAAAATTTGTAGGCATGAGAGCGCTTACAAGAAAATGTGACGGACTGACACACGGACACATGGACGCCCAGCAATTTTTTGGGTCCAAATTCCCTGTTGCATGGGGGACAAAAATATTCAACCAGGACTCATCTATGAACTCTTCTGAGGCATACTTGAACTAAAGCTACTATATAAATATTATTCTAATGCAATCAGAAATAAAATTGCTGGAGTAAAGATGAAAGCACCAAGGGACAGACACCTGGCTTTACCATTTCCCTGCACCTTGTTGCAGCAGGGATACATATACCGGAAAATATTTTAGTAGGAGACATTATTTTCCTCTTTTTATAAACTTCAACATATCAAACTACAGGCTCAGAGACTGAGCCTGAATCGCTCACCTGACAAAATGCTTCTAATATAAGCCATGCTAAGCTGATGACCAAAATTAAAGAACCTTAGTGAGCAAGCTCACATACCCCACGCCCCCACATATCCGATAATCCTGCATTATCTAAAAATTATCAAAAATTGAAATCCAAGTAGTTTGCACATCTCTTACAGATGCACAATCATCCTGTTAAATATCTTAAAAACTGTAGGAGGATTTATCCGGGCAAATGGAGTACCCTGTAAACTTCCTTTCTTATAAACTGAAGGAGGAGTTATCCGAACAAATAATGTACCCTATATGCAATATAATGCATAAAAGACAAAGTTCAACAATGTGTAGTGTTCTGAAAAGAATATAAAAAATCAAGATCCAAGTAGCATGCTCATCTTTGATATTTGAACAATCAACCTGCAAAATAATAACTTCCTATCTATTAAACTGTAGGAGGAGTTATCCGGACAAATACCCTATATGCAATATAATGCATAAAAATGACAAAGTTCAACAATGTGTAGTTTTCTGAAAAATCATCAAAAATCAAAATCCAAGTAGCATGCAAATCTTTGATATGTGAACAATCAACCAGCAAAACAAAAACTTCCTAGCTTAAAAACTGTAGGAGGGGTTATCCGGACAATTGGTGTACCCTATATGCAATATAATGCATAAAAATGACAAAGTTCAACAATGTGTAGTATGCTGAAAAATTATCAAAAATCAAAATCCAAGTAGTTTGCACATCTTTGATATGTGCACAATCCACCTGCAAAATAAAACTTCCTAGCTTAAAAACTGTAGGAGGAGTTATCTGGACGAATGGTATACCCTATATGCAATATAATGCATAAAAATGACAAAGTTCAGAAATGTGTAGTTTTCTGAAAAATAATCAAAAATCAAAATCCAAGTAGTATGCACATCTTTGATATGTGCACAATCAACTTGCAATATAAAAACTTCCTAGCTTAAAAACTGTAGGAGGAGTTATCCGGACAAATGGTATACCCTATATGCAATGTAATGCATAAAAATGACAAAGTTAAACAATGTGTAGTTTTCTGAAAAATGATCAAAAATCAAAATCCAAGTAGTATGCACATCTTTGATATGTGCACAATCAACCTGCAAAATAAAAACTTCCTAGCTTAAAAACTGTAGGAGGATTTATCTGGACAAATGGTGTACCCACTTGATGACAGACGGACGGACGGACTGACGGACCAGTCAAAAACTATATACCCTCCGCAACTTCGTTGCGTGGGGTATAATTATTTTTGTCCCTTAGGGTCTAATGTTAAGCTATAGTTCCATACATATTCAAATTCAGTTCAGTTAAATTTGCTTCAATAATTTTATAGAAGATGACGAAAATGATCAATTTCCAATAGGGTCAAACATTAACTATATTCCACCCTGGTGGTATGATGTTTATTGTCTGATCATAATAAAATGAGCAATAGTTGTAAACCTTCCATACATCATTCTTGTAAAGTTTGGCTGAATTTGCATTCGTGGTTTCTGAGGAAAAGATGAAGATGTGGGTTCAATGTTAAACCTAAATTCCGCACTGGCGACCATGTTTTTTTTGTATCAGTTAGAAATGAGCAATATTTGTAAAGGACCTTCCATACATCATTTCCATAGTTTGGTTGAATTTGCTTCAGTGGTTTCAGAGGAGAAGATGAAAATATGATTTTTCCAATAGGGTCTAATGTTAAACCTTAGTTCCGTGCTGACAGCCATGTTTTTTATTGGATAGGAAAGTAATGAGCAATCTTTGGAAAGGACCTTCCATACATCATTCCTGTAAAGTTTGGTTGAATTTGCTTTAGTGGTTTCAGAGGAGAAGATGAATATGTGATTTTTCCCATAGGATCCAATGTTAAACCTTAGTTCCATGCTGGTGGCCATGTTTTTTATCAGATGGGAAAGAAATGAGCAATCTTTGTAAAAGACCTTCCATATATCATTCCTGTAAATTTTGGTTGAATTAGCTTCCGTGGTTTCAGAGGAGAAGATGAAAATGTGATTTTCCCAAAGGGTCCAATGTTAAATTATGTTCCGTGCTGGCAGCCATGTTTTTTATCAGATCGGAACAAAATGAGAAATCTTTGTAAAGGACCTTTAGTACACCATTCCTGTAAAGTTTCGTTGAATTTGCTTCAGTGGTTTCAGAGAAGAAGATGAAATTGTAATTTTTCCCATAGGGTCCAATGTTAAACCTAAGTTCCGCGCTGGAGGCCATGTTTTTTATTGGATCAGAAAGAAATGAGCAATCTTTGTAAAGGACTTTCCGACATCATTCCTGTAAAGTGTGGTTGAATTTGCTTCAGTGGTTTCAGAGAAGAAGATGAAAATGTGAAAAGTTAGGGGACCACGGATGGACAGACAGATGTCGGACGACAGACGCCAAGTGATGGCAATAGTTCATACTGACCCTTTGGGTCAGGTGAGCTAAAAATTCATGATTGAGCTAATAATGTACTGTTATTGCTAGCAAAAATAGTATCCTACAGAACTTGAGTGCTGTTGTCCTTTGATGTTATAATTTACAGGGATTATTAAGAGATCTATTAGTTTTTTAAATCACCAATTTTTTAAACACTATCACTTTGGACTTATTGAAGTTTACTTGGCATTTCATTGAGCTACAAAAATCTGGTAGGACTGCTAGTGCTTTTGAAGTCCTTTTTTCTGAATTTGACAACAGCAAATAAAGGGCTACGCTGAGCGCAGCATGATACGACCGCAGCATGTCGACCACTGAAATTTCAACAAAAAGTAGTTTAAAGTGAATGTGGACACAGTAAAGAGCTTGACAAAATAAATAGATGGACACAAAAAGAAGCTTGACACAGTTATTAGCTAGAAACAAAATAGGGAAAAATTCAACCTTTTTGATCACTTACTGATGAAAAAAATGTAAGAGCTATGCAAAATATGTACTATCAACTAAAACTTTACATCCATAGAAATTCAAAGAAAAAAATTCCATCGAAATCTGATGAAAAATAAAGATATGACATATTTAGAACAAGTGATGACCCTAAAGAATGTCTCGCCTGTCCCTGCTGGACTCTAAATTGATGTGAAATCTAAGTGAACTAATCAGAAAAGTGAACATGCTCACTAGACTGTGAAATTGAGGTCAAGGACAAAAGTCACCTGCCAGACTGACATGTACTACCCAAGACCAACCTACATACCAAATATTATCAACCTACCACTTCTAGTTATTGGGAAATGGACTTAAGCAGAAAAACTCAACTTGGCCACTAGACCGTGAAATTGAGGTCAAGGACAAAAGTCACCTGCCAGACTGACATGTACTACCCAAGACCAACCTACATACCATAGAATAGAATAGAATAGAAAATATTAATGCTTTATTAACCAATCAAGGGTCCATTGAGGACATGATGACAAA
>MJUU01024486.1:0-12257 GCA_002080025.1 Modiolus philippinarum
CACAAAAATTGCTGTGGGGTTAAATTCGTTTTCTTGAACCAACACCCCCACCCTATGTGTGGTGAATAGCTAAGATGGTGACTTCAAGATGAAGAACAACAATAAAAGCGTTGTTCCTTTGCTTGTTTTTTACCATGTATTTGTAGAGACTTTGTCTCATGTGCATTTACTCCATATCCTTTTATTCACCATTTACAGTGAAAAATCAAACTAGAAAAAAGTCTTACTTATCAAAACGAGTATCTTTACAATGAAGTACATAAATCACGAAGACAATACACACGGATACTGTCCTGACAAATGTTCGCAGTTATTGACAGCTAGCTAAGTACATGTGTAATTTCCGTTGACTATAATATCAAGTTTATAGACATATTAAAAAAGTATGTTATATATGTAGTATTTCCCAAAATATCCTGCCTTAAATAAAAATTTCAGGAAATTGACTCAATTTGGAATAAAAAATTTCAATCAAGTCATTGTAAATGATTTTTTTTCACACAAACATGCTTTAATTATATTGTTGCTAAGGAGAATTTGAAAAATAGCCTGTCTTGAGAGTTTCAGAAAATTTCGAATGGACAATTTTGGAAGGCCTGTGTTAGAATTACAGAATTTGCAAAAAAAAAACAATATTCAAAAAGTATGGTTACTACGTATAGAATTTGCAGCAATAAGTGGTATTTCGGAGTTTCATGACGTTTATGAAACTTGATTCATACTGTTTTAATCCTTAGTGTTCAGAATTATGTCTGGTACCAATAATTGACAAAAATACAAGATTGTATACCTGTAACTTAACTTGTATTAGTCTTTGATACTTTCAGAAATTTTACAATAGATTGAACCAGAATCAAAAGACTTCATGAAACAATTTTACACTAAAATTAGATTCCTAAATTCAGAAAGGTTTATTTAATTGACAGACGGACGGACAGGACCGCAACAATAACCCCGAATTTTCTTTGGAAAAGTGCGGGGATAAAAATTCTTAACAATAAAAATATCTAAATACAGAAGTTACTCTGTATATGGCAATTTCGACTTGTTCACTTCAGTGCAAATCGGTCAAAACATTTAGAAGTGAGTTTGTATAACATTACATACAATTGCAATTTAAAGGTACAATTAACATAAGATGGCTCCACGATCTCGATTCCCAAGCTCGAATTAAAATACACACAGTTGCAATCGATTTTTGAAATAGAACGTAGAAGCACCATGACATATGACGAATATTTCAGATTCAATTTATATGACGCATAGAGATTTAAAGCAGACAGAAAAACCTTTGACCTCTACTTACCACCGAAAACCTTATGGTAATTGATTGTAGTTTTCGGCAATTGTAGGTGTTTACTATTATCCCTTGTTTGTAATACATCGGCAAACGAATACCGAAGTAAAAATGTTGAATAGGGGAATTCCAATATCAAAAACCCAAAATCACGGCAAATTATACTCCGCAGTTTTCGTGAAAAGCTTTATCTGTCGTTGTTGCCCTTGAACAGTGGTGCCATGGAATAAAATGAACATACATGAACTGTTATTGTATGATTTGTATTGTAAGAGATAGGCTTGTCAATCGGCGCCCTCCGCAGATTGCATGGTTTTATACAATCTGCGCTCTCAACTTCCATTTTTGCAGTATGCGCCCAGGCGCAGATTGCAAATGGAAGGGCGCACATTGCAAGTATTGAGGCGCAGATTGCAAGTAGTGGGGTGCAGATTGCAAGTATTGGGGCGCAGATTGCAAGTATTGGGGTGCAGATTGCAAGTATTGGGCGCAGATTGCAACTGCTCCAACCTACTAGTATTTTACGTGTACGCGTGCATTATGAATGACGACTTACTTATGAGGACGAACTTTAGAAAGTTACACTGATTATTATCACTTGTCTGCCGATTTATATAAAAGGTGAATGAAATAACCCTTACTTTTTCTCTTGATTTATCCCTAATCCTACCCTGGCTATTACCATAACCTTCTCACTGACTATAGCCCTAATCCTTTCCCTGACTAACCCTAACCCTTTTCCTAAATTTAACCCTAACCCTTTCCATGACTATAACCCTAACCCTTTCCCTTAATTTAACCACAACCCTTTCCCTGACTATAACCCTAATCCTTTCCTTAAATATAATCCTAACCCTTTCCATGACTACAACCCTTACCCTTTCCCTGAATATAACCCTAACCCTTTCTCTGGATATAACCCTAACACTTTACATAATTTAAACCTATAACCTTTTCCATGGATATAACTTGTGCTCCGTATGATGCAATATGCGTCCTTGAATATGCAATTTGCGCCCCGAAATATGCAATCCGCGCGCCCTGAAATGTGCAATCTGCGCCCTAAAGGTGCAATCAGACGCAATCCGGTATATTTCTTGCAATTTGCGCTTTATGGGCGCAGAATGCATAAAACTTCACGATCTGCGGAGGGCGTAGATTGACAGAAATCATACGTTCGACCTACTAGTATATGATTGTAATGTACCAAATAGTAAAATATTGTTTGTGTTTTCCAGAAAGTATCGTCCGTTGTTAGGTACTCTTACAAACTGAGACTCTGAAAGGGAAAACTTTGACTATAAAATACTACAACTTTTAAAAAATAATAAATAAGTATAAAATACTGATAATCCTAAATGGGGCAAATGGTGTTGAAGGTGTAATACATTCGTATCATGCCATCGATGCAGTCACATTTATGATACTTGGCGACACAATATTAGACAACACATTCTAACATCCTTTGTCCCATTAAGTCGTAAAGTTATAGGATTAGTTGTTAAAAACAAAACATAGAAAGCAGCCTGCTAAGCTCACCTCGTTACACAGCATTGTCACATGTTGCACATGTCAATAACCAGGAATTGATTATAATCATTCATTTAAACAGATTCAGTCATGCATAAAATGTAGGTCAGAGACAGCATCCGAAGCATGCATTCCAGTCCTCATCCCAAAATGCATCATACATACCAATATGGTCGATGTGGGGCATGTCAGTAAGCAATGGACTTTTAACCATTCTACCTAACCAAGTCACTCATGCGTAACATGTAGGTCAGAGACAGCATCGGAACCATGCATTCCAGTCCCCATCCCAAAATGCATCATGCATACCAATATGGTTGATGTGGGGCATGTCAGTAAGCGGGAATGGACTTTAACCATTCTACCTAACCAAGTCGCTCATGCGTAGAATGTAGGTCAGAGACAGCATCCGAAGCATGCATTCCAGTTGTCTTACCAAAATGCATCAGGCATACCAATATGGTTGATGTGGGGCATGTCAGTAAGCAGGAATGGACCTTAACCATTCTTCCTAATCGGACGCGGACGCCGACGCAAGGGGTATCACATAAGCCCCCCTCACTATCGTGAGGTGAGCTAAAAAGAAGATGAAACTTTTCTTTAGGATCCCCGGCTTATATGTATTGGTGGTGATCGGAGCAAAAATTCACCAAAACGACACGAACCACAATAATAAAAATCAACAAACGACATTGCTTGAAACAGGCTTCGCGTTCCTGGTCAGTATGTTTTGTCAATACATCATAAATTGTATCAATTACAGGCATCTTGTCCGACACAATAGCCAAAACAACAAACACATTTTTTTCATTCTTTTCATCCAATTTTTGATAATTTTGTATACCTTATGAACTTCAAAGTTATGTTTCTGCGATCTTCAAAGCTTGAAAATATCAAAAGAGGAGAGAGGAACACAATTGAATGCAATGTAGTTTCAAACTATCTACAATTCAATAGTTTATTCATATCATCTATTCCTCCAATTTCAATACACGAAACTGGTCCAGAGCAACTGTTCGTATAAAACAATCAACTAAAAGACCCGGTGAAATGAAAAATTTGGACCCGTTCAAAATGTTTTTCAACGTTGTAAATTGATTACTACGCCATATTGAATTGAGATAAATTCGGTTCAAATACTGACCTGATATCAGACCATTTTCAACGTCTAAACAGTCAACCACATATGTAAACATATAGTTATTGGCAGGAAATCAATTTGTACATAAATGAATAAACGAGATATGATGTCTTAGTATTTTGCTCGGTAGACTTGTAATCTTATGATCCCCTCGCCTAACGAAGATAGGGATGGAATACAGCATTACTTGAATGCAATTTTGTCCACAGATGCGTCTTAAATAATTCCCCGGCTTATATGTATTGGCGGTGATCGGAGCGAAATTTCACCAAAACGGCATGAACAACAATAATAACAAGATAAGATATGGGTAAACCCATATCCAAGGATACTCGATTGTTCACATACCTGTAATACCTGTACAATTTTGAAAAGGATCATTTTCAAACAAACAAAAACAAAACAAAACAAAAAGATGTGTTTATGTTTATGATTTTTTTATTTCACTTTTATAGGGTTAGCTTCTTTGGATTATTCTTGTCGTAAGCTCTCAGGATCCCCATTAGCCCCTTCTGTGTCTTAGCAAAATGGAAATTTGGGGGGGGGGGTCAAAACTGCACATGTACTAGATAATACACATTTAGGTTTTATTTCATTTTAATTGAATTAAATGCCTATCAATATCTAGAGACATACAGAGATTAGCAACTACTCGACATCGTTAACATCACGCATGTAAACTCACTCCAATGATGCAACACTAGAATCCGTTCGGAACTCATCGTAATTTTAGTCAAAGTTTACCTGTACGGGTACAATATTCCGATGGTAAAGTTATTGTTGTCATTTAATTATTGTGCTAACCTGATATTACAATTATTATCCATGACAATTTATCAATATTCTATAAAAACGTTTTGTTGACATTTCTGTACAGTTTTGATTAAAATTACAGGTATTGGGAATTAAAAATCGACTTACCTCACGGGAAGTCTCGCACACGCGTGTTATTACCGATTTTTACAAAGGATTAACTTGAGTTTCTAATCTTTGTCTCTGCAACATGTAATACAATCACTAATTTGACAGATATTTGCGAGCATAGGGGGCTTTTCTATTTCAGTTTTGTTTGTTGTTTGTTTGTTTGTTTTTTCACAATTCTAATTATTATTATAGATAATAATAATATGACCTTTTAAACATTACACATTTTTATTCAAATCAAAGTGAACTAATACTATACGGAACGATTAAGGATTTTTAAAGAAAAGACATGGCCATATCTTTCATTTCTAAAATTAAATGATATACGATGTATATCCATAATGAAATATTTCCGCTCAAACTGTGTTGGTATAAGTTAACTAACATCAGATGTAGACAGGAATAAAAGCCCCTTCCTTGATAAACTGGAGTTTTCTTTGTGCATCGTGCTTCAAAAAGATAAATTAGTGAGGTACTACAAAGTGTACTTTTATTAAACCATTTCAAACGTTAGTTTTTAAACTAAATACGTACTATAGAAGTAGATAGGAAACATTAGTAACCATCCTTTATTAATGCAAAACACAATTCCAGTTTTTCCTATCATGGGCAATGCAGTATCCTGATAGCAAATTATATTTATGATAACTGACTGGGAGGTGTATAACGTCCTTGACTACCTTTGTAGGTCTCGCACGACGATTTATGATAATTGGAAACATTTAATATATAAAAAAATAAATATTTCCATGTAAATTCTAATAATAGAAATTTGAATTAACAAAATTCAGAATTTAAAGACCATCATATCTATATATTATTCTACTAAATGAAAATTTATACTTTTTAATTAGATCAAGTATTAAATAAATATGATGTAATCATAAATATGATAATTATTGGTCGGTTGTAAAAACAAAGAATTTAAAGAAAGATAACTCTACTACATAACGATCAATAGATCTGCCTGATACTGAGGAAACGGTGGTGTATGAATATTTGTAGTATTAACTATCAAAACATAAAAAATCGCTTCAAATCATTAGTAAAAATACACCTCTTAAATTATGTGTAATCTGATAATTGATCTAGGGCGAGTTAAACTGATAAAAAGTCGCCAAATACCGAGCTATTTCTTACGCCATGACATTGTGATCTGGACCCAATAAGCACTGATCGAGTATATGAAAATCAACAAACGCTATTGTTTGAGACAGGCATCGCTTTGACACATGCTTCGCGTTCCTTGTCAGCATGTTTTGTCAATACAGTGCAGGTAGAGGAAAGGCATTCTGTTTTGAAAAAAAACATTCAAAGTTATGAGTCACTACATTTAATGCATGAGTGACTCAGATGAACGTTTTTAAGGAGATTGATCTCCTTTGTGCCACTGGGCATTTACAAAGAAAGCACTACAGTGTTTACTTCTGTCATATTATTTCTACAGTAATGAAGATTTGTGCTAATATCATTGATTAATAAGAAAAGATATTTAAATTAGCACACCCTATAATTTGGAGAAATTGAAAATATTTATTTATGACAAAATGTTAGGAACTTTCTCTGTAGTGTAGTGAAAAATTTATGAACAAATTCGCCAACTTTGAATGCTCAAGAATATAAACTGACCTCCATTGGAAGGTCAATCCTGTTTATTGTATCTTATATGTAGTGATGTAACACATAGTTATGTAACACGTTAAGTTGTGAAGGCTGCTTATGTGTACAGGTGAATGTACATTTTGTAAATCAATACACTTTAGAATAAATATGTTAGGTCAGCCTCTAACTTATAATTTTAAATTTCAGATTGGTAAATTCAAAATGCAAAGTTTTTGGTTTTTTCTTCACATATATCTTTATATCTAAATACACTTTTGTAAATTTCTGCATGTCTTTTACTTTAACAAACTTTGAACAGTTGGATGATTAAATAAATGTATAAAAAGTGCAATTTTTTTAACAAAATTAGTGGACTAATAATTAATTCCAAATTTAAACAGCTCTAACTGAACACTGGATCTGAATGAAATGTGAATGATCCTTATTGTTCTTCAGTTTTTCAGTATCAGGCTTGATGCATTTTTCAGTAGAAGTATTGTTATAATTGCACTTCATAAACATTTAATGATAGAATAGCTTACATGGCACCTAGCTGTCAATATTAATTCCTCAAAATCAGTCTCCTTTTCAGTGCAGGCTGCACTTTGATTTTTAAAAGTCGAGATCTGAGATACAAGAGCAGGTAGAGGAAAGACATTTTGTCAGTGGTTGCGTCTTGGATTGTCACGAGGTTCCTGAAATAAAGTCCAGATCTTTAAAGCTGGTAGGGGAAAGACATGAGGTTCCGGATAAAAATTAGTTTACTTTTACCTACTTACATTTTATGCATGAGTGACTAAGGTTTAAGGTTACGCGGACAATAATCCCCCTTACACCGACCGTAATTTAAAACAAAATCATACACAAAATTTCCGAATGACTGGACGACATATTAAGAAGAGCACAATACAGGAAAGTGGAATTCGGACATTTTAACGGAAAAAAGTGTGTCGAAGAATCAGCGTTAATAAGAAAAATAAAAGACAAGAATTTAGGATAGCAAATAAAAGTATGGTTAAGATAAACCACAGTACTTGCTCCCGGCTTAGAAATAAATATGTTTACTATCAAAGATGAATCTCGAAGAAAAAAAAAACACAAGGGAAATCCTATGCCTGATACCCCGCTCGCTTCGTTTCAATTTTCTCAATAAAATAACCCAAACCTTATAATTCTGCCTTTAACATTCTCTTCCCGAATGATTTTCTAAACAGAAAACCCATTTTATAAAGCCCCGCTTCATTCCTATATCTCGATTCGTTTACTCGTATTTGACATTTATCACAGTTCTTGGCACTGCATGTGAAACTACCTTCACATTCTAAATTTAAATCCTTCACGCGGGATTCTCGGGACTTTTCATTCAGTCGGCGATAAATAAAATACAGGAGATGGGTATTTCATCGCCGACTGAATGAGAAGTCCTGAGAATCCCGCGTGAAGGATTTAAATTTAGAATGTGGAGGTCATGGTAGTTTCACATTCAGTTAAATAGGACTTCCCTGTGTTTTTTTCTCCGAGATATTCATATTTGATAGTAAACATATTTTTTTTCTAAGCCGGGAGCAAGTCCCTGTGGATAAAGGCTCATTCATATAATGAGGATCGTGGTAGTATTTTGAACAAGATTTTCACATCATTTAAGGTAGATCGACACTAATACACGGCGCATTCGATTGGCGCATTTGCGAAACACAAGTCGGATGTGGGATTGACTTGATTTTCAAGTCGGGATATTCCTTATTTGGCCTTTACATTGTGACGTCATAATAGACTGACATACACTTTCCCGCGAATTAGCTCCCTTTTCCCGTAAATATTGTCTATTTCGTAAACTATGTAAAATATCTCTCTTAATTTAACGGTGACATACGGATTTTTTCAGCTCAACATATAGCTGAAATGTATGTCTCTGAAATATCAAAAAATAAAAAAAAATCTATCTGATATTTATTTCATATGAAAGCTAAACAATAAGCATGTTCTCACAGTTCCCTATATATTCCTTGTAAATATCGCTGAAATATACTGAATTTGGCTTGATTTTCAAAGCCTGATAACAGGAAAAGATGATCGGTGACATATCATTTTTATTTAATTTTTTGAAACAATGGACTAAGACCTACAAAATATCTTAAAATGAAAAAATTCTGTCTGAAATTTTTATTAGGCTCGAACTACCTTTTAACAATTCCAATATATTGGTAATACCTTATATATACCTGATTTTGCCATTGTTCATGGATCGTTCTTTTGATTGACGGTTCGGTTCTCACTTACTATACTTATACTTTAATGTATTAGTAATACCTTGAGCATAGGTACATATGCCACAATTTCAATATATTAGTAATACCTTAAGCATAAAGTACTTATGCGACAATTTTAATGTATTATAAATACCTTAAGCAAAGGTACATATGCGAAAATTTCAATACATAAGTAATACCTTAATCATAAGTATATGCGATAATTTATTAATAAACATATCAATGTAATTCATGTAGGCTTCGGGTGTCTACAAAAGGTAATACGATTCTGTCATACTTTGTTGTTCTTTTATCTCCAGGCTTTGAAACTTTGATCATGTAATAAAAAGTATCATCAGCTGGAAGAAGTAGATTCAGAAGATTCTAGAACAGTATGAGCTTACAAAAAGTGACTCTACGTATAGATAAAACTTGACAGTGTCGACTTCAGTGTGATTGAAACAGAAACATTAAAAAGCTGAAAAAGGAAGAAAATATTAAAAGCAAAAGCATAAAGAAAAGAAACATCAAATTTTATCATTTGCAACTTGTAGATATAGAAAGTTTTAGAGCTATATACAGTAAGCCAGAGTAAAACCTGAAAGTAGTTATCTGAGGCAAACAATGAAATTGAAAACAATGTATTACAAGTTAAACAATAAAAACTGACATTTTAAGAAAACTGCGTCGTAGATGACCGATTGTACAAACAAACCAAATATGAGTAATCTTTTCCTGAAATGGTCGCGGTCGACTATCCTTTCCTGTATATAAACAAGCGAGCTTCACGTTTCACTCAGTACATCAACAGTCTTATCATAATGTCTTACTTAGTTTTGTTATTGGTTTGCTGTATTGCGTTAGTGACTGCTGCAGGTGATCGGGTTATTTATGATCTGTCTACCACGGTAAGATTTTCGTTGACTGTTTAAGATAGATATTCCTTTGAGTAACATTAGTTTAAGAGTGAAAATCAGCTATCTTGTGCAAAAAGAAATGCTGATTTATATTTTTGCTAACTTCAACAATGGCCTTCATCTCGCTACATTTGTTAGTTGATCACAGAACACTAATTTCAGGATGGCATGTCAGATTCAATTTAATATAGCCCCCTCGCCCCCATATTTAATTCATCCCTATGCCGACTTTACAAAAAAAATTAGATGAGGATCTTCAACAAAACACAATTCTCATACACATATTAACTCAATTAGGTTAAAATTCTACATAAGTTTTATACACTAAGTCCCGATTTCAAACCAGCCATTCTAATGTCCATTTGTTAAATTATCAGGAAGCATTACGTTAGTAGTTAGTTTAAATTAAACATTACTTTTATGTCAGTTTAAAAAGGTTAATTAGTAATCTGGTGACTAGTCACATACTACGAAAAAAATAAATACTGATCATTACGTTAGCAGTTAATTTAAAGTAAACATTACTTTTATGTCAGTTAAAAAGGTTAATTAGTAATCTAGTGACTAGTCACATACTACGAAAAAAATCTAATCATTACGTTAGTAGTAAGTTTAAATAAACATTACTTTTATGTCAGTTAAAAAGGTTAATTAGTAATCTAGTGACTAGTCACATACTACGAAAAAAATAAATACTAATCATTACGTTAGTAGTTAGTTTAAAAGTAAACATTACTTTTATGCCAGTTAAAAAGTTTAATTAGTTATCTAGTGACTAGTCACATACTACGAAAAAAATCTAATCATTACGTTAGTAGTAAGTTTAAATAAACATTACTTTTATGTCAGTTAAAAAGGTTGATTAGTAATCTAGTGACTAGTCACACACACTACGAAATAAATAAATACTAATCATTACGTTAGTACTTAGTTTAAAGTAAACATTACTTTTATGTCAGTTAAAAAGGTTAATTAGTAATCTAGTGACTAGTCACACACTACGAAAAAAAAAAAATCATTACGTTAGTAGTTAGTTTAAAGTAAACATTACCTTTATGTCAGTTAAAAAGGTTAATTAGTAATCTAGTGACAAGTCACATACTACGAAAAAAATAAATACTAATGCGTTTAAATGTGAACTTTTTGTCCTTTCGTAACATCGCTCAATTTTACCTCTACTTTCTTTTTGCATTTGCTTGCTCAATGTAACCTTATTATATAAAGAACAACTGTCTTCTTTCTTACATTTTTGTGCTTTTGTATAAAGCAATAAAAGGATCTGGGATAAATGCACACGGGACAAAATCCCTACAAATACATGGTAATGTTATGCAAATAGAACAATGCTTTTGTTGATTTTCTTCATTTTGAGGTAACCGCAAGGTCTTCAACAATGAGCAATCGCTCATACCTCACAGTAAGATCAAGACTGTAGAACCGACTTTAGCGATATTCACCGAATAGATTTGGAATAATACAACCTCAATGTGAACTTCATCCGTGGATGCGAGTTTACTGTATATATCGGTCAAAATATCCATAAAAACTGTCGTACTTTGCCCGACGCCAAAAGACAATATAAAATGTAACGACCACAGGGTTCTCATTCAATTGATTGTAGAAAACATGGCAAATTATATTTGGGGATGTAGGCATTGTATAAACAATTGTCAGAACAATAGTCTGATTTTTAAATATTAAATGTAAAACAGTGGATGACAGCAAACATCTAAAATGGCTGAAATTACAATCACATGCCACAATCTGCTAAACATATATAAGACAAAGGACAAACAATAACACCATTAGAACTCGGAATAGCCAGACTAAGGCAGATTTGCTAATTTTGAAAGTGCTTTTACTGAAGAAATATAGAGATTAACAACTCCAGCAAAGGAAATCCTTTCACATAATCCACACTGCATAAGAGACAATCTCTATTGCAATGAAAACATAAGAAGCTACGGAGTAAATCCATGCCCAAGGAACAACTCTTTTATTCTTGTCAATCATTT
This sequence comes from Modiolus philippinarum, assembly GCA_002080025.1. Taxonomy (NCBI): domain Eukaryota; kingdom Metazoa; phylum Mollusca; class Bivalvia; order Mytilida; family Modiolidae; genus Modiolus; species Modiolus philippinarum. The sequence goes on from MJUU01024486.1 coordinate 11,676, forward strand.
TAGAAGTCTCTATCTATCTGTATACTGTATGAAAAAAAAAGGAAATGGGGTAAATGTCAAGGAGACAACATCCAATATCCTGGTTAAAACGACCCAAAACAAAGCATCTAGGGGTCACCGTACGGTCTTCAACACAGTGAGGAACCTCACACCATATAGCAAGCCCTAAATAGCCCCAAAAAGGTAAAAAAGTGAATAAATCAATGGAAACAAACCACATCCAATTACCCAAATATCAAGAAACTTAAATTTTATAAGACAAGGACAAGCCAATGACCAACATATTCCTGACTTGGGACAGGCGCAAAAATTGCGGTGAGGTTAAACTCGTTTTCTTGGATCCAAACCCTCCCCTATGTGTGGTGAATGGCTAAAAATAAATACACAAAAAGACTCAAACTAGAAAAAAGTCCAACTTATCAAGACGATTACCCTTACAATGAAGTACATAAAACATGAAGACAATACACACAGGTACTGTCCGGACAAGTGCTCGTAGTTACTGACAGCTAGCTAAGGACATAATTTCCGTTCACTATGATATCAAGCCTTCTTACATTGAAATACTTCTAAATAGACTTG
>MJUU01024488.1:3629-19059 GCA_002080025.1 Modiolus philippinarum
ATTATGATTTTGATGCGGAATGACAGAAAATGGTAAAGTAAATGAAATTATGCCCTGTGAATTTGAATTTTATCCATTTATACTATTTTGACTGCTTCAAGGCAAATTTGCCCCCCCCCTTTTTATGTGTTTTATAAATATTTGCAGGTAAGCCTCTTTTCTGCACAGGTCCACAGATTTTGCTATGTTTTACCAATTTTATCCCAAAACTGGCATGTTTACAATGATTTTCGGTTGAAATTAAAAATAAATTGCATTTTGGCCCCTTTGGAGGCTTGTTGTCATACATGCACATGTACCCCAGTGGCATTCAGTAACCAACATTTCTTGGTTCGAATCATAATTATTGTAAATTTTGTTCAATGTTTTGCATATACACCAAGACATAGAAAACATCTGTCCGAATACTTGAGGATGACAAGAAGGCGAGACATGTGACTTGAGTAAGATATCCTTGTCACTTCCAGCTATAGGTTGCACATTGGTATTACTTCTCTTATTAATTAATTAATTTATTAATTAATTTATTTATTTATTTACTTATTTATTTGATTGTTTGTTTGTTTGTTTGTTTGTTTGTTTTTCTATCTGCCTGTCTGTCTGTCTTGTTTACATGTCAAGAAAATTGATATGGTAACAACTTAAATTCTTTTCTTGAAAATTTGTGTGGCCCTTAAAAGGGCCTTTTTAAGAATCCCATTCTGCTGTACTACTGATGGCTCTTCTATTTACATATCATTCTTCTTTGAGCTTCAGACTAGTCTTCCATTCAACAGAGTAAAGTCCATTCTGTTCTTTGACTGGTACTAATATCTATAGGTCTAGCATCCGTTCTTTGGTTGTCTGTAGATGAGTTTCACCAATAGTTCCTATCCTTCAGTGAAAAATTATCCCTACTTTTATGCAAACTAGATATAGATGTATGTATCCTCTTTCACATGTTTTTTACTGTTTGAAGATATCTTTGATACGGAAAAAGTAGCATTCATTTTAATAAGAAGGGTTAGTCCTCAGATTTGAAATATTTAAAGAGATAAATTTTTGGTTTATATGTCTATGGGTGGTCAATTTTGAGTCCAGATTTTCAGCTCGTTATTGGACGGATCAGAGCGAAACTTTGTAGAATGATTGGAAGTATGGTGGAAATTATGCAGAATGATTTTTATTACTGAAACAACATTTACAGAGGTCTAATAGATACGAGAAAACAATTAGGTCCCTTTAATACTCGTTGTGCATATAGTTCTTACAAAAATAGTGTATTTCTCTGAATTTATTTTTCTTTCCTTTATTCTACATATTTAGTATTTTTTATGGGTTTAAATGAAAGAGGAGACATTAAACAACATTTGAAATTAGGAATTTAATTCTAAATCATTGCACAAGGAGTGATTAGGTTAAGTGCAAAAATGTGAAAATTGCTACATTCGGAAGCCCTCCATCTTTACCAATGAGGGTTCCCTCAGTTCTGGGAAATTTAAAAGAAACTGAAATGGGAGAAGTTCCTTGTTTTTGTATATTTTTTCACACTTAGGCTGTACTGTAAGTATGCCAAGTCTCATGAAGATAGAGCAGGGACGATTTTTTTATTGGCCTTTACTTTTGTTTATTTTTACAAAGACAAATAGGGGAAAATAATTGTGTTCTCGGGCCTCAAGTTTAGACACATATCACCCAATCGAAGTTAGTCGATTGGAAGTTCATTTGTTTATATTGTCTATATATAGTATCTCGGTCAGGTCCGAACATTTTCACCATCAATGATTGTTCAAAATTGTATTCATAAATTAGTTAAATCATCAAAATTATGAAGTATTCTTGACATTTTATTCATAAAAGGATATCTGATTTCATTTTCTAGATATATGGACACGACATGATGCGTTTTCAGAGCTTCCAAAAAATTTGAAAAAATACAGCTCATTGCTTGAAAAGGCAAACAATTAAATACCAAAATTTCCCCTTTAGTTTTATTGCACAATGGTCCAAGTACACAGTTTAAGGTCCTGTCTGTTGTCTTTGTAAGAATTCAAACATTTGTGTTATATTTTTATTCCTGTCAATTTTGTTTTAAGTAAGTAAGTAAGTAAACTTTATTTATAGTCGTCGTCATACAATATATACATAGATAACAGTTTTACTTTTTTTATTTTTATTTTCCCAATGTTTTTTTTTCACCAACAATGGTTTTCCTTTTTTCCGTTCTGATATATATAAATAACAAAATACCGAGGTTTTGTAAATTTAATTTCTGTAGATGGCTATTTCGACAACCTATATCTCTTCGTCGAATATATGAAAATGCTTCTGAATTACTAAATAAAAGTATTTTTATTGTTGTTGTTTTCTAAAGTCTTACACCCCCAGAAAAAAAGCTGAAAATGAAGCTCACCATCTTGTAAGCAGAATCAAACATATTGTTTTCTTTTCTTTGAATAAACCTTGTGCAATTGACAAAAATCAAATTCTTTACTTTATAGTTGTGTTCTGTTAAACTTTATACCTCTTAATTATTATCCAATTAATTTATCTCTTTCTTTTCATATTGACATTCAATTTTATATTTTTAAATATATTTCACTAAGGGACCGACCATTTAACCTGAAAGGGGGGAGGGCTATGGTTTTTTCGAAAAAAATATTCTAATTCTGATTTTATGTGAAAAAAAATTCTTGGCTGCAAAATTGATGAAAAAAAATATTCTGAATGGGGCGTTCTGCCCAAAAATTGATGTTTATTTTTAAAAAAAATCGTTTGTTTGTACTAGTTAAAAAAATAAATACATTTTTTCGCGCGAAGCGCGAAAAAAATTTTCTGTCCAGAAAAAAAAACCATACCCCCCCCCCCCTTTTTCAAGTTAAATGGTCGGTCCCTAATTAACCACCAAGTCGGACAATTGGAAAAATGTCTTATCTTGTTAGATCATTGACGTACAGACTTATGTCCAAAAATTCTGCTCAAACCGGTGGTAGGGGTAGTTTCTTTCATTGTTAATTTAAGACTGGAGTTTGTCTCTCCTGCAGTGTAGAGTCCTTTAATAGATCCCTCTCTATATTTCAGTTATGATGTGCTAGTTTTTAGAGAATTTTTCATATAGATACACTATAATACTTTCAAATTTTGGCATTTATAAATATAATTCTGGCCATCTGGTTATAGTTCCAACATTCATGATTTTATGGTGCCAAGTTTTCTTGAAATTGCCTCAATGACTGTCCTGTACTTGGTTTTATGTTGTGATTGTATAGTATTAGTTTTTTTTTCTGTCAGGCAAAATGTATCTTAATCTATTTATTATGATATAAACCTTCACCTTTTTTTTTAAATTTGTTTTTTTTTATTTTTTTAGTTCTCTATAAATAAAGCTGAAGATATGCTAATGGTGGCTTTGAGTTCTTATTGCTCCCCTGTAGGCCGTTGTCTCTTTGACACATTCCCCGTTTCCCTTCTTTTTTTCTATCAGTATTCAATCATGTCAGAACAAACTGCGACCCTTCTGGTTCTAATCATTCATTTAATATCACATTTTCGATATATGAAGCATTTTTAGCAAAATATGGCAATTACGATACTAATTTATTTGCTTTTCACAAAAAGATGTCACTAGCATTATCCTTTACTATGTTACAGTCACAGCCATGCTGCTGTTTGTTCTCTGTTTTCATCTCGAACATAATTACATCCAATGGTGACAATAGCTCACATTGTTTTTTAATATTTCCTTATTTAAGTACCCACTAATTGACTGTTTTCCTACACGTATACAATTTTATTGAAACAGGAAATATTTACTTAGCTTTGTTAAAACACAAGGTCAAATTTTATCAATTCAAATAATATATCTTAAGAAAATAGAAATGAATAAAAAGTTTCTCATTGATGGAATTTTCGGACAACAACTTGATCCTCCAGCTTTGGCTAGAATTGTTTACTCAAAACAAGTCAAAGACAACCACCAATGGGACAGCAGATTTATGACAAATATTGCAACGGTCAAGCGAGTGGCAAAAGTTACATATCAAAGAGATGTACTTTTACATCCCAAGTCAACTTCCTGTAAGACAGCCTATGATAAAAGAAACACTTTACACATTGTTGTTCATTGATTGACAGCAGGCCATGTAGAGTGTGTTTGTAGAATAATTGATTGGCAATACAGTCAAAACTAATTATCAAAAAGCTATTGAATTTTGTCGATTTCGAACAACAAATCATAAATTGCCTATAGAACAAGGTAGATTGAACAATATAGAGCGAAATATTCGTTTTTGCCCACTTTGTAATGCTAATGAACTTGGAGACGAGTTCCATTTTGTCTTATAATGTTCCTTCTTTCAACAAAGTAGAAAATTGCTTTTGGAAAAGTGTTATAACAATCAAATAAATGTTTTGAAATTTGGAAATCTTATGTCTTCTATGAATAGAAGTGAGCTTTTTAAACTATGTAAATTTATTAAGATAATTGAAAAGGGTGTATGCAATCCGGGCTGATCCTCTTGTAACATTGTGTTGTTCTTTTAATACTGTTATTGTGTTATACTTGTTTTGTAATGTCTCTATACTATTGTATTTGGACTGAGAATAAAGATATATATATAAGATTTTATACTTGATTGGTTGGAATCAAATGTAAAATCAACTTAGGGTAGTACCAAATCGGTCGTTTTAAATCTTTCGTGGTGTGCTGTCAATCATTTATCTACAATGATTCATTCACTGTGGTCAGTCTTTCAGAAGTCGGCTTGGGGTTTAAAACTACATCTTGTTAAAATGAACTTTTGCCACTCGCTTGACTGTTGCAATAGACTTAAAATCAGTTGTGAAGATAAGATCAGATAATAAGACATGGGTATTGATTGTATTAGTAAAAATAGTAATGTTGCATTACATGATACCCCACCACGTTTCACAAAATTTCGAAGTATCAAGGGCATAACTCCAGAACCCCTTGGACCTCTGAGTCCATATTCGACCTCGACCTCCGGTATGTGGTGAAGAAGCTACATACCAAGTTTGAAGACTGTATGTTATTCCGTTCAAAAGTTATCAGTCAGAAACCTTCGGGGGACGGACGGACAGACAGACAGGGGACGGACGGACACACGACTGAGGGTATCAAATAATACCACGCCACTACGTGTGGCGGGGTATAAAAAGGAAAGATTAACACGACATAAGAAGAATGAAGGCAATAATCTTTCTAAAGTGTGAAATTTTATCAGTTATGAAAAATATGCAAATTCTGCATAATAGATCATCCCTGTTAAACGGACAAGTTCTCTTTCGAAAAAACAAGTATATTATTTTATGTTTTATAAAAAAAAGTACAAAAAGGGGAAATATTTAGATAAACTATTTTTTGCTAAAAACACAGAATCAACATTTTTTATGTTTTAATCTATCATTATTTCCACTTTTTCTTGTCCTTTGTGTGCACTATTTCCCTTTTTTTACTACTATCTCTCTTTTTGATTTAATTTTTACAATTTTTTATCCTTTTTCTCCTTTTATTGTGTTAATTTATTATTATTTTCCCCTTGCTCACCTTATTTCAAGATTATCTCCCTTTTTCGTCCCATTCGAAGCAATTTGAATATTTCCTGCCATTTTTTTCTGTTGCCATGGCAACGATTGCCATTTTGATATTTTGAAGGACAAAGCTCGTTTCTACACATGCTAAGTAACCTTCCTGTCAAATTTCATTCAATTTGGAGCAATTTGAATTTTTCCCGCCATTTTTCTGGTTTGATCATGTGACACTTGTCCTCATTAACCTTAAGTGAGAGTATTTTGTGAGACATTTGATAGAGTATTCGGTCTATTATTTGAATGAACAGTTAAAAGCAAATACTGGTCAATTAATTCAAGAGGGGTGCAGGACCTTTTTCGGGATGTCGGGATTGGATGTTTTTAAGCCCGGGATTTCGGGATTTTTATGATTTAAGCCCGGGATTTCGGGAAATTTATACACCGGGAATCGGATTTCATCAGTCTTTTAGTTTCTTTGTAGTTCGGGATTTCGGGATTTAGAAAAAATAAAGTCGGGATTCCGGGATCAGACCCCCTCCTGCCCCCCCCCCCATTCAAGTTAACAGTGATAACTGAACTCAAGCTAAAATGCAGCGCCTCAGTTGGCCTCATTTGGCTTATTACCCTAAAAATAAATGAAAGAAGGAAGGTACTTCGCTGACACTTGGAGTTGCTCAGAGGGATAAGCTCTGGTATCCGCTAGTGGGACAAAATGGGATTTATATATAATAAATTAGACAAGCAATATATATGTGTGTAAATTAAGATCAATTAAATACAGATTAATACATGGGCATTTCCGTATTGGCCTGGTTATCATCCCGAGACACCCATATTGGCCCGAGACGAAGTCGAGGGACAATATGGGTCGAGGGATGATAATCAGGTCAATATGGAAATGCACATGTATTAAACTTTTTAATACATACTTACGACGTTTAGAAATGCCAGGCCGATATGGACCGGAAGTCGTTTATTTGCCCAGGCCAATATGGACCGGAAGTCGTTTATTTTGTCTGAGATGCACGAGGAGCATAAAATAACCTATTATTTTCCCGGGGTGTGAAAATATGGACAGTTTACTTCCGGTCATATTGATCATGCAAAAACGCTTTTATTTCTACTAAGTATGTAATAAATCACAATATTCAACAGATCTTTAAAATACGAGTCCATATTCTACGAACAAACACATGATGTCAATTTGAGAAAAATGCATTTCTATTTAAATTGTATATAAGGGACCGACCATTTAACTTGAAAGGAGGGGGGTTGCTATGGTTTTTTTCTAAAAAATATATTTTGGATCTGATTTTATGTGAAAAAATATTTTGGCTGCCAAAATGATGAAAAAAAACTCTGAATGAGGCTTTCTGCCCCAAAAAATAATGTTAATTTTGAAAAAAAAATATTTTGTTGATACGCGTGCAAATAATAAATAATTTGTTTCGGGCGAAGCGCGAAAAAAATTTTCTGTCCAGAATAAAAAACCATAACCCCCCCCCCCCCCTCCCTTTCAAGTTAAATGGTCGGTCCCTAAAGTGGAATAAATTAACAATATTTCCTTGACGTTGTACTTTATATTGTAAGTGTGTCGCTAGCGTGTCATGCTCTTCGTGTTTGGTTATAAATTCGATGCAGAAAAACTTGTTGCTATTTCAAACTGCTCTTTTCTAATACGAATAAACTTGAATGTTGCTTCACGACACGATTTTAGCCGTTTTATTGTGGCTATGCTTGTCTATATGAGAATTTAGTATCAGGAAGCCTCGGAATTTATGGTACTGCACGACACAATGCGACACAATTTTAACAAAGATATAACGTAAATGCGACCCATGATTCATCACGCATTGTTAATAATAATAATTTGCTACCGGTGTCACATACTAGATTTCCCCCCTACTCAGTTTTCCCCCCGGAAAGATGAGTATATAAAAAGTGGGTATATACTCATTTTTCTCCCCTAAATTTGATGGGAGAAAATTGAGTATGTACTAGATTTTCCCCCTTTGTGCGAATTCATACTAGAATGTCCCCCTTGGCTATATACTAAATAAATCCACTGCATATGTGTTAATAATTAATGTAAACATTACTTTAAAACATATTTATTTGTAATAATTCCAATACGAATACACGAACACGTTCATTTTTTACTTGAAATTAATGCGATAATAACAAATAATGGATCTTATTTTTTTCTGTTTAATACAACGACTTAGAAAAAGTCTCATAAAATGTTTTTACAGTATTTTTGCTAACTACTTGACTTTTGAAAAAAAAAAGATACCATGTAAAATGACTAGGATGTAACCAATTCCCTCAACACATCTCATGAAGCCATTTATACCAAACTAGTGTTATGCAAAGTCCTATACAAACAATTTAGTTGCGATTCCTCAACAAACATGACTACAAGTGCAGGACATATTTTAATTGAACACTAAAAATGGATACATATATTTTGGTCATCTCTTTTTAAATTGTTGAAGCTAAACAATAAAATGAATATGGAGTAAATGCTCATGAAACAAAGTCCCTACAAATACACGGTAGAAACCAAGCAATGGAACAAAACTTTTATTGTTGTTCATCTTAAAGTCACCATGAGTCCTTCATTTATGCACCATTCCATATTCAAAGAGTTCATCTCACCGGTGTGAACGAAATTCATTACTTTATGTCGATCGACGCTATATCTTTGTCTTTACTGCGAAACTGTTTGAGGAGAATTGTTCAAGAACATCTTTGGAGTGTTTAAGAATCCACACCTGGTTCACGCCGCTCGTAGAATAGGCTTTTTCGCAGTAGCTTTTCAGACCATCTCTAGCTGCAGTCAATAAAATGATAAGGAGTTTGGATAGGGGCTCAGTGGTGCATCTGGTAGATCCTGCAACGAATCTCTGTTTGCAGGGATTTTAGTGAAGTTTAGGTACCCGGTAAATGTAAAGGATATAACTGATATCTTTATTCACTTTAATACCGAAGTATGCTAAAGTAAGTGAGAACCGAACCGTCAGTCTAAAAAGAACAATCCAAGGACAATGGCAACGTCGGAAAAACAAAAAACGAAGACATAACATGGGCATGACACAGAAAAGAAAATGAAGACACGCACATATACAAAAATGAACAACACGGACCCAATAAAAACCATGGGTGAGATCAGGTGCACCGGTAGAGTAAGCATCTCCTGCTTCTTATAAGACACCCGCCGTGTTGAACATGTCAACTCCGGTAGTAAAGTCAAATCCGGTAGAGGAAAAACAAACTTTACTGGCAAAGAGAAAGATCTGTTGTCATCTGGGAAACAGATATCTCATAGCGGTCCACAAGATCGTGATGTCGACCGTAAAACTTCTGTAGTGATGACCTCAAGTTATGGGCAACATACCCTTGCTTAAGTAGCCTGTTTGTAAGCAACCGAGCTCTATCAAGGTAGTCACTGTATCGACCACAGGCCCTTGAGTAGCGAATGAGTTGGGAGATGTAAACTCCGTATGCTGGTGCTTTTGGAATGTTGCTACAAAGAAAGGGAAAGTTGACTATTGGAAAAGTGAAGTCATCACGTTTGTCATATAGCCTAGTTTGTAGTGTACCTCTTTACACAGAAGTGTGATTTGTGATTACCTCGTCCCTAGATATTGTAGCTGGGGTATATATGTAGGATTGCCGGATGAACTGCTAATACCCATCTCCTTAACAAGATAGTCTAAATAGTGTTTCTTATATACATATACAATATTGTTAGAAGCTTTGTCTGCGGGTATACGTACTATGACGCATTTTTCTTTGAATTTTGTCAATGTTTTTGCGACAAGAGGAAAAGTATTTCCATAAGCTAAAAGAAAGTTTTTTTTCACATTTTCCACAATTTGAAGCTTTTTTCGATCCCGGTAAAATATATATAAGCGTTCAATGATAAAACTTAAGAAGTTATTGGAGATATGAATAGTGAAATTGGGAATTGGTTTGAGGGGTTATTTCGATTTCTTACCGAAACCTTGGTTGAGAAGGCGACTTTGTGTTCTTATTCTCACCCCGTTTCACTTCTTACATTAGACCCTTAAATCAATTTGTTATTTTTTAAAAGTTGCTACAACAAACATTCTCGAATCCAGCAGAGATAAACAGTTACCAAGTGCATTGATATTATTTATATGCAGCTGATATACATACTTGTTACAGAAAAACTTTTCTGTTAGCCCTTATACCATATTGATATTAAATTGCAGATCAGATACTGCTGGGCTGATTTTTAGAAGTATATATATAAATACACTTGTCCCCTTGTTTTAAATATGCTTTCTTTGCTATTCGTTTTGTCCATTTGAGTTACCTTGTTCTTTGCTTTTCTGCTTTCTTTGAAGTGTTTCAAGATTAAAAGAAAGATCAATTCAACTTCGCTACCTTAACTGTCATTTGCAAAGTTCCTCTTTATAAGGGGGAAATTCTAGTATGGGGGAAAAAGTAGTATGTGTATACACATAACAGATTTTCCGTCGGGGGAAATATCAGTATATACTCATTTTTCTCCGGGGGAAAATCCAGTATATACTAGATTTTCCGGGGAGAAATCTGAGTATATACTCATTTTTCCGGGGGGAAATCCTAGTATGGGAAAAAGACTAGTGTGTATGTAACACCGACACAATCATTTACCTGAGTGTGTCAACGTCAAAATGATATTTGCTTTCGTGTTAGTATGGACATGGATTAGACTTAGGAGCTACAGTGCTTGTACAGTAAAACATAACCAATCACACCATTGTACCATACACCATACACCATGCACCATTACACCATACACCATGAACCATTACATCATATACCATACACCATCACACCATACACCATGGCACCATATACCTTACACCATACACCATGCACCATACACCATATACCGTGTACCATACACCATACACCATGCACCATACACTTTACATCTTACACTATACACTATGTCCAGTACAATGTATTTGCATTTTGGTTTTTATTTTATAGTGGCCGGTACATACAACCTCGGGCATACAACAAATTAATTTTATCTTTTTGTAGGACAAAATGAAGATTTTTAATAAAAATTTGTCTCGGCGAGATCTCATTTTTCAGTATCAATTCTGGAATACTTTCCACAAAGCTTGTTTTTTACAATCGTGTAAATAAAATAAAGGGTGATACAGATTTTCGTTTGCCGTATTTTATTTCGCGTGTTGCTTTTTCTCGCTTTTAAAATGTCATTTTTGCCCTCATCTTATTTAATAAGTATTTCCTTTATATCTTTCGATTATCGAGCGTACATTAACATATCATTATGAAGGCGGCAAAGGCTTAGGGTTATCACCGTCAAAGGCTTAGGGTTATCACCGTACAGCGTCCATAACCTTTTTTTCGTACACCAAACACGATCTCATTTCACGTGAAATGTACATTGTACACGAGAATTTCGATATTTCTTCCATCAAACAGAACCTATTTCTATTTTGTATACACCGTACAATGACCCATTCTTTTAAAACCCTCATTAATCATATAAATAGAGAATTGGAGTACTAGATGGCATTTGCACCATTTCGCATACTATCAATGTCCCTTTTGTAGCATATTTTCAGTAAATTTGTACAAAATTTGAGTACTAAATGGTATTTACATGATATCGTATAATATCAATATCACTATTGTTGCATATTTCAGTAAATTTGTACCAAATTTGAGTACAAGATGGCATGTACATCATATCGCATACTATCGATATCCCTATTGTTGCATATTTTCAATATATTTGTACCAAATTTGAGTATCAGATGGAATTTACATCATATCGCATACTATCGATATTTATGGCGCGGGATCAGGATCATAATTACTTATTTTGTATATACTAAAATCATTTTTGTATATACTAAATTCATTTGTGTGTACACTAAATTTATTTTTGTATATACTAAATTCATTTTTGAATATACTTAATTTTTTTGTATACACTAAATTCATTTTTGTACATACAAAAAACATTATATCATATACTGAAATATATTGGTGTGTACATAAATATTTTTGTCTAATCTAAAATTTTAAAAATTATCCAATGAGATTTCGCGTTACATACTGCTACAAGTAAGTTCAGAATCGGGAATATATATTATGCCGCAACTCCTCTGCAACCACGAGATCATATTCTCACTGGGCAGCAGTACGGGGTTGTATGTTCTAGGCAACGTATTCGGACTAGCAACTCCTAACTTGGAAAGTTTTGTGATTATATATGTAGTGTTTTTTATATCTATAATTTATATTTTCAACAGACACTCATCTACATTAAACTACATTCGTAGACCGTTTATACTATTCTTTGCAGATCAGGATCATACGGTTAGTGTGCCACTCATAAAATTACACAGCATCCGTTGCATGACGCGACCGCATCAAATTAAACAAGGATATATAAAGAAAGTGTTGTCAGAAAAAGGCTATGGATATAGTTCGGTGAAACTTTTTGTACTGATATCCTATGGAAAATAAAAACGTACGTCGTTGTGATTCCAAAGAGAAAAAAACCGTTACTGTCCTGTTGAAAATAACCGTTACTGTCCTGTTGAAAATAAAAGTTGTGGGTAATTTGTACATTTGTAGTTTTGGTCTTGTCGAGCCCTTTATAGCTCAAAACAAATCTGTTGGCATTCTACTGAAAGGTCTTGTCAAGAGAAATCCAAAGAACAGTTTACGTTCCAAAAGTAACAGCATGTTAACTTGACCAAAACTAAATACAAATTCTTTGAAAAAAAAACTTTTTATATTCTGGCTCACAAATTGGAACAGCTTACCATATGATTTGAAAGTTTGCAAATCAATATTAAACAGTTTAAAGAAAAATGTTGTGTCTGTAATAAATTGCAAAATACTAGAATAAGTATATATATGAATCTTAATAAAATACATTCCTCTTGAAATAAAGATTTTTTTTTTATTTATTTATCTATATAACAAACCCCACCAAAATCCGATGAAAAGATATTTTGAAAAACTGCGATTTTTTCACCCTTTTGATCCTTTATAGCTTGGAAACGATAAGAACTTTGCAAAAACCACTGACATTTTATATATTTTGAAAAAAGGCAGTTTTGGTCCTTTGGTCCTTATATCTCGGAAACAATGAGATCTTTACAAAATCCAATGATCTACTACCTAAAATTTATAAAATGAATTAAAAGAAAAAACTCAATTTCGCAATTGTAACTTTTGCCCCGTCTGGTCAAATTTAACTCGGAAACGGCAGGAACTACACCTGCTCTGTTGAATGTAAACGATATGAACTTATAGGACTAATCTGATAGTATAACACCGAAAGAATTCAAATGCCCTACATATTTTGAAAAATTGAAATTGAATCATTATACCTCGAAAACAGAGCTATACCAATCCCGTTGACATACTATCGAAAGCTTACAACAACAATTCAAAGAAAACAATTCTTCGAAATTTGAAGCTTCACTTTTGTAATTTTGGCCTCGTCAAAGCTCCTCATAGCACGGAAGGAGAAAAACTTTCAATAATATAATATTATTATTTTCATAAGGAACTCATTGCAAAAAGTGCATCAAAACCCTAGTAAAATAAAAAAATATGTATATATTTCTCCGCTTCGAGCCAATTTATCTCATAAACAATACATGCATGCGACGTGAAATCCGTTGGTTTACTTCAGATTGGAAATTTCCTCAGAAGCACACTATAATTAAACAAACAATATTCTACAGCCTAATATATTAAAACAGCAAAATTTTCACTGTAAGCCCCTTTATTTAAAAAAAAAACAGGGCCCAAAACCAACCTAAACCTCAGCCTTAAAAGAAAAGTGTCTACAGAGAACAACGACAACAACAGCACCATAGCACAATAATACCCCAACGACGACGACAGCACAATACCACAATAATACCTCAACGACAACGACAGCATCATACCACAATAATACCTCAACGACGACGACAGTACCATACCACAATAATACCTCAACGCCGACGATAGCAGCATACTACAATAATACTTCAACGCCGACGATAGCACCATACCACAATAATACCTCAACGCCAACGATAGCACCATACCACAATAATACCTCAACGCCGACGACAGCATCATACCACAATAATACCCAACGACGACTACAACACCATACCAAATACCAAAAGACGACTACAGCACCTTTCCACAATAATACCCAACGACGTCAGCACCATACCACAATAATACCTCAACAACGACAACAGCATCATACCACAATAATACCACAACGACGACGACAGCACCATACCACAATAATACCTCAACGATGACCACAACACCATACCACAATAATACCTCATCCACGACGACAGCACCATACCACAATATTACAACAACGACGATAGCACCATTCCACAATAATACCTCAACGCAACGACAGCACCATTCCACAATAATACCTAAACGCGGCGACGCCAGCACCATACCACAATAATGCCTCAACGACAACGACAGCATCATACCACAATAATACCTCAACGACGACGACAGTACCATACCACAATAATACCTCAACGCCGACGATAGCAGCATACTATAATAATACCTCAACGCCGACGATAGCACCATACCACAATAATACCTCAACGCCAACGATAGCACCATACCACAATAATACCTCAACGCCGACGACAGCATCATACCACAATAATACCCAACGACGACTACAACACCATACCAAATACCAAAAGACGACTACAGCACCTTTCCACAATAATACCCAACGACGACAGCACCATACCACAATAATACCTCAACAACGACAACAGCATCATACCACAATAATACCACAACGACGACGACAGCACCATACCAAAATAATACCTCAACGATGACCACAGCACCATACCACAATAATACCTCATCCACGACGACAGCACCATACCACAATATTACAACAACGACGATAGCACCATTCCACAATAATACCTCAACGCAACGACAGCACCATTCCACAATAATACCTAAACGCGGCGACGCCAGCACCATACCACAATAATACCGCAACGACGACGACAGCACCATACCACAATAATAACTCAACAACGACAAGTTCAGCACCATTCCACAATAATACCACAACGACGACGACAGCACCATACCACAATAATAACTCATCGACGACGACAGCACCGTAACACAATAATACCTCAACGACGACGACAGCACCATACCACAATAATAACTCAAGGACGACGACAGCACCGTAACACAATAATAACTCAACGACGACGATAGCACCGTAACACAATAATACCTCAACGACGACGATAGCACCGTAACACAATAAAAAATCAACAGAACAACAAATAAATCAAATTCTGTATTTGTAAAATCTGTATTTCACTCAGTGTGACAGAACATAATGATACGATTATTTGATTTTCAGGGGAGGGGGATTTGGCGATTTTGTAAATATATAATTTAGTCTTGGTGCAAGTGAAAATAAATCTTCTAATCCTACACTTGTCATGAAAATAAATAATTTGATTTTGATTTGAACAATAATTTTTTTTGTTGCAAATGGAATTAAATGATTTGATGCGACATTTGGTGAAAATAAATAATTTGTTCGAGGTTTTGATGAAAAAAAATATTTTGTTGGGGCAAAAACGCCCAAGCCTCCCCCTGAAAATCAAATGGTCGTTCCCTAAATTCCACTGGAAGATTTGTTCCAAAGAACAAAATATTACAGAAGATTTGTTCAAAACATAAAATTTGTTTCTGGCGGAATAAATAAAATATTATAATATTTATTTCTAAACGAAGACATATTATGCAAATGTTTATGATATTTATTCCGTTATCCCCCTTGTCAGGCAGAACAAATACA
>MJUU01024488.1:23789-34917 GCA_002080025.1 Modiolus philippinarum
AGACAAATACTGCCGTTTATCTAATTATTGGATAGATTTTGAAGTCAATAATTTCAATATATTAAAATCCAACTCGAGAACTTTATAAAATCTCATAATTATGAGATTTTTTTCATGTGACATCAATACGCTTCCATGTACAGGTTTATTTTGCCTGTACGTCATTGTTTCCTATCACACTGGTCAACGTGTAATCGGCATCACGGTTGTTATCGGCAATTCGATACAGTGAAAACAATATATTTCGAAAACGTTGGTAAGATTTATTTTTTACATTTTTTACAAACAAATCATAATTCAGCAAATATTTGCAAATGACCTTTGGTGACAGATATATTATTGGATACACAGTCAGACGGACAGATAAACGGACACGATCTTAGCAAACATGTAGCAAAGTTGTTTTATGATACTACTGTTTTATAGACCAGGCATGGCTTTAGTGTTCATTTGCGAAAGATAAGACTTCCTTTGGATCCTGGCACTGCTGATGGGGCATTAATCCCTAATTTTCTATCGGGCCTCTTGAAATTGCTTAAAATGTATACATTTTAATATGCCTCTACTTGTCTTTACTCCATATCTTCCTATAGGAAAGGATATGAAGTAAATTCACATGAGACCATAACACATATCTTAACTCCAATAACCGCAAATAAATTCACTAAGCTGTATGGCTATTTCGGAAATTAATTCCTCGTGGTTTTGGTTAAACTTTGGCATCGGCAGAGGGTACACCTGTGCAATTTATCGTTTTCGAGCTTACGCGGACGTATATTATTATGAAAACGCGGCTCCTTGTAGACACATTTCCTAGCTATTATCTCGTCAAATTTCAGCGAACATGTAAGGATCGAATATGGAAAATGAACAGTACAAATACGTGAAATGGAGTCTCCATACCTTTCTTGTTCACTTAAATATATAATGTTACATATATTTGTCCATTAAACGTACGGTACATTTAAAACTGAACAATATCTTAAAACCATCTGGTTGCTCTTTGTTGTGACTGAGGGTTTCATTGTTATTTTACATCATTGCACTTCAAATGTTGTAAAATAAACTAGAGCCTCTGTCGCTAACTGACAAAATGTCTTTAAGGTATGCCTTTACAAATTTCCAATAGGTCTAATGTTAAGCTATGTTCTACATTGGCAGCCATGTTTTTCAGATCAAATTGAAATGATCGATTTTTTGTGAAGAACCTTCCATATACCATTGCAGTACAGTATAGTCAAATTTGCTTCAAAAGTGTCAAAGCATGTAATGAAAATTATCATTTTCCCAAAAGTTCCATTGTTAAACTATGTTGTCAGCTGGCGGCCATGTTTTTTGTTGAATATATATACCGGTATACATATACCGGTAGTACCCGTGTGTATTGTCTTCATGTTATATGTACTTAATTGTAAGGGTACTCGTATTGATAAGTTGGATTTTTCTAGTTTGATTTTTACTGTGAGTCTTTTTGTGTATTTATTTTGTTTTTGCCATTCACCACACATAGTGGGGGGGTTGGATCCAAGAAAACCAGTTTAACCCCACCGCAATTTTTGCGCCTGTCCCAAGTCAGGAATATGCTGGTCGTTGGCTTGTCCTTGTCTTCTTAAAAATTTTAGTTTCTTGGTATTTTGTTTATTAGATGCGGTTTGTTTCCATTGATTTATTCACTTTTTAACTTTTTAGGGCCATTTAGGCCTTGCTATATGGTGTGAGGTTCCTCACTGTGTTGAAGACCGTACGGTGACCCCTAGATGCTTTGTTTTGGGTCGTTTTGACCTGGATATGGGATGTTTTCTCCCTGACATTTACCCCATTTCCTTTCTTTTTCATATATACTTGTAAAATTTGGATAAACTGGATTCAGTGGTTTCAAACATTCCTGTAAAGTTCGGTTGAATTTACTCCATTAGTTTCAGAGGAGATGATCAAAACATGGCAGTAGAATACCGAAGGAACAATGCACAAGATTACATACTTGTAAATCAAACTCCATAGCCAAGGTAAAAGCAAGAAAAACAGAAGACGGAAGACCAGAGACACACACACCCACAAAACACACAAACACTACAAATACAACACTCAAAACTAAAGCATTAACAGTGTGAACTCTTAAAAAACAAAGTGGCTTCAGGTGTTCCGGAAAGGTAAGCGTGTCCTGGTCTGTATACAGCACCGTCACACTGTCAGTGGGTCAATCTAGGGTAAAGTCAGAATCGGTAATGTTAAATCCGGGAAGACATGAATCTAGCTAAAATGTCCTTTTTTCAGTTGAGACAAGGACATTTCATATCTATCTATGATGTTGAGGTGCCAACCATAGAATTTCTGAAGGGACGACAGTAACAACGACTGAGCATATCTCTGACTCAACAGTTTTTGTGACAGTACTTTGGCTCTTTAGACAAAGTCACTGTATGAACTACAAGCTCTACAGTACCAAATTAATTGTGAAATATATGTTACAGTACAAATTCGAAACCAGTAGGATCCGGAATCCTCCTAGTACAAATTGGAATTCTAATTTCTACTGGGGCAAATAAGAATTCCAATTTGTACTGGATTTAATTCAGTACAATCTAGAATTCCAATTTCTACCAGGAAAAAATAGAATTCCGATTTGTACTGGATTTAATCCAGTACATATTTGAATTCCAATTTCTCCTAGGAGAAATTAAGATATCCTGATTTATACTAGTTGGATTTTGAATCCTACTGAATTTCTAGTATGATCCAGAATAATACTGGATATTTTGTTGAGGAGGATGGATATTACTAACATTCAAAGCTGAAAATAGTTTTTTAGTTTGTTATAATAAGTATGTATTTCATATTATTTTAATTTATAAAAACTCTATTACCCCATTTCCTTTCTTTTTTATAAATACTAAAACAAAAGAATAACAAATGACATAATTATTATATAGCTGTTCATTTGTTTTAACAAGGCAGAACTCTATGACATTTGGTAGAACAAGGAATTTTCAATTTATAACAAGGGCATCGCATAGTATTTCATTTTCGAAAAATAATTGATATTCAAATATTTGTTCTTGCGAAATACCTCAATGTGTTCTTCCATTTTTAAAGTTCACTTATGAAACATAATGATCAAAAGTTTGAACTGTTCTCAAAGATTTAAGAGTTCGAAGCAAAACATCTATTTTTACACAATTAGAAAACTAAAAAAAATTATTCTTTCGAAATCAATCTTAATTAAATGATCACAAAAACAGTGGAATTACATATTACTATCTATAAAACTAATAATGTTTTACTTCTCTACCACTGTTTCTATTAGTTTAAGTTATTAGAATCCAGAATCCTACTAGTACAAATTGGGATATCTCAATTTCTCCTAGGAGAAATTGGAATTCCAATTTATACTAGATTAAATTCGGAATTCTGATTTGTCCCAGTAGAAATTGGAATTCCAATTTGTACTGGATTAAATCCAGTTCAAATCAGGATTCTAATTTGTCCCAGTAGAAATTAGAATTCCAATTTGTACTAGGATGATTCTGGATCCTACTGGATTCCAATTTGTACTGTAACATATATACTCCATATGCTGGAAAAGTAGGTATATTGATGTTAAGAAAGGGAAAGGTCACAGTTGGGAAGTCAAAATCATCACGTTTGTCATACTCTAGATTTCAGACCTCAATATTCATCAATGGATAATAATAGTATATTGGTTGGCATAACCCCCACCCCATCCCACTTATGAACCCCACCAACATTTCTAAGTCATCTTACATCCCCTCCTCAAGATAAAACATATTAACAAGAGCGTAACCTGCATGCAATATTAGAACAGGCCCTTTTTTAGACCCACCCAACACAATTTTGGAAAAAAATCGTTTTGACAAAAGTTTTTCTTTCAGTTGCTTCAAATTGTTGATTGGTACCTCTCGGTTATAAGCAATCGGTATAAAATCAAAGTCGATGGTATAAGCTTTACAAATATACCACTTAAAAGCCATTCCTATACCCAGTACGTTATAAAAATTGAAAAATCTAACCTTTACCCCTTCGAAATGTTGCCATCAATTTTAAGCTCTTTCTCGAAATCAAGTAAAGAGCAAAGTGTGATTTTCATTTCATAATCTAGTCTTTTAATGTAATTTTGTAAAAATAAAGCATGTTAAGACTGTTAACATGATGTTGATATGTTTTGAATGACCGAACTATCACTTTTTAACAGACAGACAAAACCGATCTTTAAATATTTTCGTTTTCGTCACAGTTTTGACCTTGTTTTGCCTGAACTTATCTACATGTATTTCAAATTCAAAAGTGGTTATAAAATGAAAGTACATAATATCCTCTTTACAGTTGGCTTTGTTCGCATAAAAATAAACAGAACACGCAACATGTGTGTAGAGTATGACAATGTTGCATGAATTATATCATGATTTGGTATTTTAAGAATCATTTGTCGGCTAAAGCTTAAGCTCAATACTATGAACGAAATTGATGAAAAGTGGGAATTTTCAACATTTCAGAAAATGAATCGTTATATCTGTCAAATATGGAGGTTATATCTGCAGATATGCCAATTTATTATTCTCATTGATGTATTAGTTGTCTTCAAGCATTGTCTAGGAAAACAAGGAGTGTTAAATGTGATTATAAATACTGAAAATCTCACCCTTACCACAACAATTTTTTTCCTAGAATTGTCAATTTCGTTTATTTTCGCAGAAAAATAACCATAACACGCAAAAACTGCGTTGTATATAACATAGTTGCATGAATTCTATAAGGATTTAGTATTTTAAATCCCACTTGTCGACTTAAACTCAATATTTTGTCCGAAGTTGTTGAAAAATAGGAACTTCAGCATTTCAGATTTGTCAAAAATTCAATGTTAAATCGTAATATCAGGCAAATATTCGTACGGTCTAAAGATCATACGCTACAGCTCAAACGGAAGGTATTGGATATACCTACATGCCATTTAACGCCCCTAGAAAGGTAGAGCACACAGTAACCAAGTTGAGCAAAATTGCCGTTTTCACTATACAAACATATGGTACCCTCCATAAATTCCGTCCCGAAATTTTCATACGGGTCTAGGGATGATACGATATAGCTTAAATGGAAGGTATTACATGTACCTACCTATCATGTAAAGCCCAACTTTGCAAAATCCCTAGCAAGGTACAGCCCATACAAGCCAAGTTTGTCCAAATGTAGGGTACCCTCTATGAAACAGCGTCTGAAATTTTCATACGAGTCTAGGGATCATACGCTGTAGCTCAAATGGAAGGTATTAGATAAACCTACCTGCAATATGACGGTCAACCTTGCAAAGCCCCTAGACTTCTCCAGCCAACATAAGCCATGTGGACCCAAACTATCGTTTTCAATATTCAAACCCTCCGCAAATGCGATCCCGAAATTTTCAAACGGGTCTAGGATCATATGCTGCAACTCAATTAAAAAGTATTGCATTTACCTACCTGTCATGTAATGCCCCATTTTGCTATGCCCCTAGCAAGGTCCTGCTCACAGTCCTAAAGATGGTCCAAGTCGGTATTTTTCGATGCAGATACCCTCTATGAAACAACGTCCGAAATTTTTGGAGGGGTCTAGGGATCATACGCTATAGCTCAAACAAAAGGTATTGGATATACCTACCTGCCATATAACGGCAAACAGTGGCGGATCCAGACTTTTTGCTGGGGGCAACCAATATTTTTTTCAAAAAGGGGGGGGGGCGGGGCTCGGAATCCAATTACAAAAAAAACTAGGAATTTTAAATACTTTCCGACCTAAGGGGGGCCCGGGCCATCCCGGACCCCCTAAATCCGCCACTGGCCATCGTTGCGAAGACCTTTGAAAGGTCCAGCCCACATTAGCCAAGTTGGTCCAAATTGCCGTTTTCACTATTTAAACCTGAGTAACCTCCGTAAATTCGATCAAGAATGTTTTGTATGGGTCTATGGATCATACGTTATAACTCAAGTGAAAGGTATTATCATTATTGCATATATCTACCTGCCATTTAATGGCTTACATTGCCAAGCCCCTTAAAAGGTCCATCCAACATTAGCCAAGTTGGTCCAAATTGCCGTTTTCACTGTACAAAACTAATAGACACTACCTAAATTCGGTCCTGAAATTTTTGTACGAATCTAGGGATTATGCATCATTCTAACTGCCATGTGATACACCACTTTGCAAAGCCACTAGCAAGGTCCAGCCCACAGTGGCCAATTTGGTCCAAATCGGTATTTTTCGATGTACGGTACCTTCATGAAACAGCGTCCGAAATTTTCGTACGGGTCTAGGGATCATACGCTATAGCTCAAACGAAATGTATTGCATATACCTACCTGCCATATAATGGCTTACGTTGCCAAGCTCCTTAAAAGATCCATCCCACATTAGCCAAGTTGGTCCAAATTGCCGTTTTCATTATACAAAACTAAGAGACCCTCCGTAAATTTGGTCCCGAAATTTTTGTACGGATCTAGGGATTATACGCTCAAATAAAAGGTATTACATGAACTGGCCACGTTATAACCAGTTTGCGAAGCCTCTAGCAAGGTCCAGTCAACATAAGCAAAGTTGGTCCAAGTCGGCATTTTTCTATGTAGGATACCCTCTATGAAAGAGCGTCCAAAATTTTCGCACGGGTCTAGGGATCATACGCTATAGCTCAAGGGTAAGGCATTGGATATACCAACCTGCAGGTATAACGACCAACGTCGCAAAGTCCCTAGACGGGTCCATCCCACATTAGCCAAGTTGGTCCAAATTTCACAATTCAAACCTAAGGTGCCCTCCGTACATTCGGTCCAGAAACTTTCATACGGGTCTAGGGAGCATACACTATAACTCACATGAAAGGTATTACATGTACCTATCTGCCATGTAATGCCCCACTTTGTGAAGCCCCTAACAAGGTCCAGCCCATATTTGCCAAACTGGTCCAAATCGGTATTTTTCGATGTACGATAGCCTCTGTATAACAGCGTCCGAAATTTTCGTACGGGTCTAGGGATCATCCGCTATAATTCAGTCGTAAGGTATTGGATATACCAACCTGCCATATAACGGCCAACGGTACGAAGCCCCTTGAAAGGTCCAGCTAACATTAGCCAAGTTTGTCCAAATTGCCGTTTTCACTATACAAACTTATGTATCCTCCGTAAATTCGGTCATGAAATTTTCGTACGGGTCTAGGGATCATACGTTACAACTCAAGTAAAAGGTATTACTCATTAAAATAATTGCAGTTGGAGTAAACATATGTGTTATGGTCTCATGTTCATTTACTCCATATCCTTTCGTAAAATATTACATGTACCTACCTGCCATGTAATGCCCCACTTTGGGGGTACAGATGGAACGACCTGGTTAGAATGGCCCAGAACCGACCCCATTGGAGAAGTATTATTACTGGCCTATGTGCCCAGATGGAACGACCAGGTTAGAATAGCCAAGAACCGACTCCGTTGGAGAAGTGTTATTACTGGCCTATTTGCCTCCATGGCACAAAAGGCTTAAGTCAAGCAAATCAAACATTAGAGGCAGAAATGACAATTTTAATTTGGTATGAGAAGACGACAGCGAGTTGCAATGATATTTGCTAGCAGGTCTGGTTTATCAGCAATCGATTAACAGAATATACGGAGAAAAGAAAGATATTTAGATGTGTATCATGATGCAATGAATTTTTGTACAAACGTTGTATTACATTGAGTAATGAATTTCGCTAAAACCGGAGATAGGGGCCATCTTGAACTTACTACAAGAGCAAGGATCATTGTTTTTGGCTTTATGGTGACTCCAAGAAGAATAGTCCTGAAATTCATGACTCTGTGCAGCATATTTTTATTTGAACTTTTACTGTTGCTACACGTCCAAATAAAAATATGCTACAAAGAGTCATGAATTTCAGGACTACAAGATGAAGAACATGAATAAAAGTATTGTTCCATTGCTTGGTTTTTACCATATATCTGTAGAGACGTTGTCTCCATGCAATTTCATTCTGAATTTGTCCCTTCATAATTTGTTAACGTCTAATTGCAAAAACAGATTTCGATTCTCATTCGATGAGTATTCGATTCGCATTAAATGCACGTCTAAACTCAGCATAAGATGCATAAAATTCAAAACCACGAATTCACCAGCCCAATAGTCAGACTTGTCTGACATGAAAAATTACGTTGCATTTATAAAAATGCCCTGTTTTTATAAAAATTCCAACCCCTTTCAAATACTGCGGCTTCATTCCGTATATGTATGGCACCAGGTGGATGTCCTTGGTACTGGATTTGGCCTCCTACTTCGATATTTTTGACAATAGTACTTCTTTTGGATTATCGTTTTCCATATTATTTAATTCTAATGCCGCTGATGAATGGTTACTCCTTGAAACACGTATACAACATAACGAAATTTACTATTTATTATGCAACTTCGGTATTTTTAAGTACCCACAAAAGTATTGATTTTTTTTTAACTACGACAATTGATATCCTCGAATAAAAATACTTTCCACATTATTAAACTTCATTCAACTGTTTTGATTTGATCAACAATGAAGAGACACAAGTTATCGAAGTGGTATTTGGAGAAACTAAATTTACAGTAACATCGGTATCTAGTTATTAGCTAGGCTATGGAATAGCCTAGCTATATAGATAGTTCTTGGGGATAAGTGAGGAGTACACTTGTGCAGTGAGGAGAACGCATGCGCAGAAGACTATTGACCAATAGGAATTTCAGGTTCTCGAAAATCAAAATGGCGTCCAGTTTCGTCCTGATAAAACGGGGCGGGGTTTAATTTTTCTGTTTCCTTGTAGAAGTTGAAAAGTATTATAAACATTAGGTGGTACTGGGAACAGGTTGGTAGAGGATGATGGGATCAAGTTGGTAGTGCAATGATTTATAAATATAGATATGATAAAAAGAATAAGAACAGTAATGTATAAATTTAAAACCAGAAGTTAATAAATAAAGATGAGGTATTGTGCAATAATCAATAATATACAAATACTATAAAAGACTTTTCAATTGCGTTAAACAAAGCGTGATTGTAGTTTGTGGAGATACTTGGGCAATGGAGAACGAAAGGTGGAAAGAGATAGAATTGCGTTTTTTACGGAAGAATAAAGAGCTACCGGTGTTATTTGTGTATGCTGTAAAGGGTTTATGTTTCGAAGCCAAGTACACGAGAAAGAATTTAATGCAAAAGATGAGAGGTTGAAAGAAATATTAAAAGGAGAGAAGCATATTGTGTAAAACGTGTAACTCTTATGTGTGTAAGGAGGCTATACCTCCTCAAGCAATGATAAATCTCCTTTTGAATAATTAAATACGCTAGAACAACATTTAATTTCTCCAGTTTTACCATTTAACACAATTGTGATTTTACCTAAGAGTGATCAGCGAGCTGTACATGTAGTTGTGTGTGCAGAATCCGACATGACAAAAATAACGAAAAGTATTGATTTGAGTATACAAATACATCATGAGCCACCACACCCTTGTCAATCAAACACGCAATTTTCTATCCAAGGGTATTCCATAGCCTAGCGTATCGTTTTTATTTCATAAAAACCATTATCCGATTTATATCATCCACTTATGTTTATAAAGTCCCCTCGTGTTTTCTAGTTTAAATAGGGGCAAATAATTATATATAATATATATATCTCTGATTTAACTAAGCCCCCGATAGTTTTCACCAACCCTATAGTCAGTACCGGCTCGAAAACCGATTTTGTTTGGAAACTTATGATACTGAATTGTCGAAAAGTTTGTATTAAGCTAAGAATTATATCCTTCACACAGAACTCTATCCTTAGCCAGAGACATATAAAACACGTATTTAAATGTCTCTGCCTTAGCTGAATCGACTCTTTCAGTATTTAATTTACACAAAAACAAGAATACTTCATTGGCACAGCACAAGCTTATATATATGGGTCAGTCCGATACCCTGAATTACTTCGGTATTTTGTTATTTATGGTTTGTACATAACTTGCGTTCTCGAGACGTTAAGAGGCAAGAGGAGTTTCATTAACAGGCTAAGTGAATTTTCCCTAAATCAGTAAATTTCAATCCAAGAAAAGGACTTGCCTGGGGGACTTGCCAACGCCTCCCTACACTTTTTTCCATTTCTGTAATATGTTCCAATAAAACTGCATGGAATCTTTATCAATATAGTTTTATGTTTAAAAAAAGACAGATCGGACATAAAGAATTTACATCGAATCGTCTGTTTTCTTCGCTCTAGAGGTAGAAGGTAAAAGTCTTCCAGTAAAACTCGTTTAGTACAACGCCTCTGATTGGCTGATTAATTTATTTTTGTATATACAAAATTATTATTGATTATACAAAAATAATTTAAGTATATACTAAAATATTTTTTGTATATTCAATAAACTTTTATGTGTATACAAAATGATTTCAGTGTATACTAAAATATTTTTGTATATACAAAAACAATTTAAGTATACACAAAAAAGAATTTAGTGTACACAAAAATGGAATTTAGTATATACAAAAATGAATTTAGTATATACAAAAATGATTTTAGTATACATGTATACAAAAATAGGTAATTATGACCCTGATACCGCGCGATAGATATTCCTATTGTTGCATATTTTCAGTAAATTTGTACCAAATTTGAGTACTAATTGGCATTTACACCATATCGCATACTATAAATATCCCTATTGTTGCATGTTTTCAGTATATTTGTACCAAATTTGAGTACTAGATGGAATTTATATCATATCGCATACTATAGATATCTCTATTGCTGCATATTTTCAGTAAAATTGCACCAAATTTGAGCATTAGATGGCATTTACACCATATCGCATACTATCAATATCCCTATTGTTGCATATTATCAGTAAATTTGTATCAAATATGAGTATTAGATGGCATTTACACCATATCGCATACTATCGATATCCCTATTGTTGCATATTTTCAGTATATTTGTACCAAATTTGAGTACTAGATGGCACTTACATCATATTACATAATATCGATATCCCTATAGTTGCATGTTTTCAGTAAATTTGTACCAAATTTGAGTACTAGATGGCATGTACATCATATCGCATACTATCGATATCCCTATTG
>MJUU01024488.1:35314-49686 GCA_002080025.1 Modiolus philippinarum
AATTTGTACCAAATTTGAGTACTAGATGGCATTTACACCATATCGTATTATATTGATATCCCTATTGTTGCATATTTTCAGTAAATTTGTACCAAATTTGAGAACTAATTGGCATTTATACCATATCGCATACTATCAATATCCCTATTGTTGCATGTTTTCAGTATATTTGTACCAAATTTGAGTACTTGATGGAATTTATATCATATCGCATACTATCCATATCCCTATTGCTGCATATTTTCAGTAAATTTGTACCAAATTTGAGTATTAGATGGCATTAACACCACATTGCATACTATTGATATCCCTATTGTTGCATGTTTTCAGCATGTTCAGTATATTTGTACCAAATTTGAGTACTAGATGACATTTACATTATATTGCATAATATCGATATCCCTATTGTTGCATATTTTCAGTAAACTAGTAGCAAATTTGAGTACAAGATGACATTTACATCATATTGCGTACTATCTATATCCATATTGTTGCATATTTCCAGTAAATTTGTACCAAATTTGAGTACTAGATGGCATTTACACCATATCGCATACTATTCATATCCCTATTGTTGCATGTTTTCAGTATATTTGTACCAAATTTGAGTATTAGAGGGAATTTACATCATTTCGCATTATTTCGATAACCCTGTTGTTGCATATTTTCAGTAAATTTGTACCAAATTTGAGTACTAGATGGAATTTACATGTATATCATATCGCATACTATCGATATCCCTATTGCTGCATATTTTCAGTAAATCTATACCAAATTTGAGTACAAGATGGCATTTACACCATATCGCATACTATTCATATCCCTATTGTTGCATGTTTTCAGTATATTTGTACCAAATTTGAGTATTAGAGGGAATTTACATCATTTCGCATTATTTCGATAACTCTGTTGTTGCATATTTTCAGTAAATTTGTACCAAATTTGAGTACTAGATGGAATTTACATGTATATCATATCGCATACTATCGATATCCCTATTGTTGCATGTTTTCAGTATATCTGTACCAAATTTGAGTACTAGATGACATTTACATCATATCGCATAATATCAATATCCCTATGGTTGCATATTTTCAGTAAATTTGTACCAAATTTGAGTACTAGATGGCATGTAATCATATCGCATACTATCGATATCCCTATTGTTGCATATTTTCAGTATATTTGTACCAAATTTGAGTATCAGATGGAATTTACATCATATCGCATAATATCGATATCCCTATTGTTGCATATTTTCAGTAAATTTGTACCAAATTTGAGTACTAATTGGCATTTACCCCATATCGCATACTATCAATATCCCTATAGTTGCATGTTTTCATTACACTTATTTGTACCAAATTTGAGTACTAGATGGAATTTAAATTATATCGCATACTATCTATATCCCTATTGCTGCATATTTTCAGTAAATTTGTACCAAATTTGAGTATTAGATGGCATTTACACCATATCGCATACTATCGATATCCCTAATGCTGCATGTTTTCAGCATGTTCAGTATATTTGTGCCAAATTTGAGTACTAGATGGCATTTACACAATATCACGTACTATTGATATCCCTATTGTTGCATGTTTTCAGTATATTTGTACCAAATTTGTGTATAAGAGGGAATTTACATCATTTCACATAATATCAATATCCCTATTGTTGCATATTTTCAGTAAATTTGTACCAAATTTGAGTACTAATTTGCATTTACACCATATCGCATACTATCGATATCCCTATTGTTGCATGTTTTCAGTATATTTGTACCAAATTTGAGTACTAGATGGAATTTATATCATATCGCATACTATCGATATCCCTATTGTTGCATGTTTCCAGTAAATTTGTACCAAATTTGAGTATTAGATGGCATTTACACAATATCTCATACTATCGATATCCCTATTGTTGCATTTTTTCAGTATATTTGTACCAAATTTGAGTACTAGATGACATTTACATCATATTGCATACTATCGATATCCCTATTGTTGCATATTTCCAGTAAATTTGTACCATATTAGAGTACTAGATTGCATTTACATCATATCACATCCTATCAGTATCCCTATTGTTGCATGTTTTCATTATATTTGCACCAAATTTGAGTACTAGATTGCATTTACACCATATTGCATGTCATCTCTATATATATTGTTGCATATTTTCAGTAAATTTGTACTAAATTTGAGTATTAGATGGCATTTACACCATATCTCATACTTTTGATAGCCTTATTTTTGCATCTGTTCAGGAAATTTGTACCACATTAGAGTCACAGCAGCTAGATAGTATTCTGATAAAATGGCATATACTATGCATACACCATATATGTTGCAATTTAGACAAATGTGTGCCAATTTTGACTTTTAGTTGACATTTGCAGCAAATCATACTAAATATAAGTGTTTGTAAATTTCTTGCATGTTTTAGGGAACATTATGCCAATGGGAAAATATCATTTTGCGCACCCTGTACGAAGTGTGACGCCTGGAGAAAGCACGGAAACCAGGCGTACAAATTTCTGGGAACGAGGCGTAATATCAGAGTAATAAGCATTGGTGAACCAGGCGTCAAACAAAGCGTAAACCTGGCGTAAACCCAGCGTAAAATGACACGGAAAATTTAAATGAGTACGCCTGCATGGTTTTCAAAAACCAGGCGTTATATGCAAATGAGATACGCCTGGTCAGTAGATAAATCCAGGCATAATCATAACTGGAATCCCGGCATAATATCTCACGTGAGTTATTACTGTCTTTGGTACCTAACTACCGTTATATTCATGTGCAAAATATAGTTCCGTTTTGTATTATTTTTTAACAGTGATTTAACGGCAGTTTATAAATCTTTTTGTACCCAATTGAATAATGAAATGTTTTTCTATATGTATATGCCAAGGAGCAATGTTTTGATTTTATCTAAGCTCTTATTTACCTGTGTCTATATTACTACGCCATTTGTTCTCACTGCTCTCACTCTAGACACTCTGCGACATTATTTGACATTGATTTACTATAGCTTCCTAATATTATCACCCATTTGTTATATTGTTCATGTTATTAAAGGTGTGTAATAAATATTACGTATTTCACAATGATTATCAATTAATACTGCCATTGTATCAAATAATTCCAGTTGAATCTCTCGCATGTAAATTTAACTTCCGTGATGTTAATTTTGGAAAGAGTTGTCCCTCTTTCGATTATAGTGTGCAATTGGATATTGTTAAAAATTATGCTGACCTGTTTTACCCTGTATTTCATGGCAACTTTTGTGTTATGTACGCAATCAATGTGTGACGGATTTTATCCTACTATTTGAGAATAACAAAGTAACATACCCCGGAAAACAAACCATGGTTTTTATCAAATTAATCTTCTGATTTAAAAGATGATACTAAAGAATCAGTTACCCAACATATATTTCAATAACACATCTTAGCTGGCTGTATGATGGCTACCACATGTGGCTCAGATCATGCATACTCTTCTGCAACATGTGATTATGCTGCTGGTTTGTAGTTTGCATTTTTTAAATTTCCATATAGCAATGTATTGTGGTGTTTGAAGCTGACCATTTTCCCGCATATATGAAATAAATCAATATAAGATCATGTAACCAAAATAACATACACATCCGTTGATGAAATAAGATTTAAATCCAGTTATCATTTGATATGGTTGCAACCATATCTTTTCTTGTTTTATTACACACTTATACTTGTGTGCTTTGTGTACGTGTGTTTAGTTAAGACAAATTCATGTGTATATTAGTACTTATGTGCAATTTAGTAAATATTTTCTATAAATATGATAAAGAAAATTAAAGGTATAAAGTATATAATTATAGGCAGTTAATATCTTTGTTTCAAAGATGTATTCATTTATCTTCTTCAACAATTGCATAAATATTGTTACTCATTTACACCAAATAATGTCAGTTTAGTCATATGAAATAGATATAAATTAACTAAATATTCTTGGGATTTTAACATGGACTTAAAAGTATACCAATCCTTTTTGAATGTTCACAGATAGTAAATTTAAACTTCATAATTTGTTTCATTGTTGATCATCTTTAAACACATTTATTTGAAGATCTTTTAAAATATTAACAAATATAAGACTTACTATGATGATTTAAGAGTTATATTGTTCCTTTTGATTTTATAAAACTTCATATTCTTAGGTATAAGACACACATTTCATCTGAACAAAGATCCAGTCTAGTACATGTTCACTTCCTCCATGAATGTAATCTGAGAGCCAATTTTTGAAATTTCCCATGATCCTTTGATTTACCATAGCATGCTGGGTAAAAAACCAGGCGTAATATTTAAACTAGTACGCCTGGTTGATATTTACGCCTCCCAATTTAATTTACGCCTGGAACCCATGTATTTACGCTTGGTTTGTAGTAAATCTTACGCACGTAACTACTATAAATTTACGTGACCTGCTCCTTTACGTCTGGTTTTTAGTTCGAAACTTGAATTACGCCTGATTTACGCTAGATTTCCAGGCGTAATACGCCTCATTTATTCGTACGGGACTGTGAGTATTTGGGCATGAATACGTCATATCATAATATTTTCTCGCAAGTTTTTGGGATTGTAAAATTGTTGAAAAAAATATTACTTTTGTCAAGTTATGGCAAAATTTATTGAAAAATATGTGTCATGAACCAGCGCGATCTTCACGAACATAATAATTGAGTGCCCATCGGCGTTCGGCGGAAAATTCAAAAATACGTTAAAATGCAAATTAAAAAGATATGTTTTTCGGTTTTATATTCACATCTTCGGTTTTAGTTAAAAAATAAAAAGATATGCGCTTTTCGTCACTACATGTTTTTTGCGTTTCTTTTGGCTAATAATTATTATTTCATGGTTGTAGAAAATAGCAACCTGCTGGCACATAAAAAGCACGATTAATTTTCTTTATCATTGCTTTATACGGTTAACAAATACAAATACAAATAATACAAATAATTTTATTGTACAACCACATGAATACAATGGGTTTGACAAACAACAATATGATAAGACATTAAATATGTTTAACAGTTGACAAGAAAATATCAATTTTTGAATAAACAATTATATATAAAAGTAGCTACACGGTTCACAAACAATTTGTTGTTATTGTTCATCATATATATGTATTTATCAAAACGATTTAAAAAGTAAAAATTTCTTAGCTTAAGCCCTTGCAACATTAACTCTCTTTCCTTAGTATATTTTTTGCAGCTAGTGAGAAAATGAGGTTCATCCTCTAATTCATTACAAAAGGTACACATTCTTTCATGTCTTGGTATCGGTGGTTTGTTATATCTACCAGTCTCAATTTTTAGGGGATGGGCACATATTTTTGAAAAAAAAATGTATTTTATATTAACTTCGATTGCGCCAGTCCCGAGGCACCATGCAGTTCATTGTCTCTCGTTCACATCGTGTCGCTCGATCGTGTGTCTGGTGTATGGTCCAGAGTTACCGAGTACAGAGTATGGGTTATGGTGCATGGTGTATGGTTCATAGTGTATGGTGTATGGTTCATAGTGTATGGTGTATGGTTCATGGTGTATGGTGTATGGTTCACGTTGCAACACCATACACCATTACACCATACACCATGAACCATTGAACCATACACCATGCACCATTGAACCATACACCATTACACCATACACCATACACCATATTAAAATGGTTATGTTTTACCCTACAAGTACTGTACTGCATAGTGTCAGCAAATATAAAGGGACATGTAGGAATTATGGTTTACTTTTTTCTGAAGATGTGAAATTGTGCAAAAATCGCCGAAAGTGGGGTGAAGGGAATTATCGTTGCCACCGTTGATGACAAGCATCAAATAAGATCAATATTTCACATAATATCTATTCTCAAAAAGTTCTCACAAGGTTAAAATCTTTTGATTTTTTACTATATGTGTAGATTGCACATTTAAAAAAATTAACTTGGTAATCTAGACCGCATGATAGTGCTTTTTGTCCGCATTTTGCTTTTTGTCCGCTGTTCCTTTTTGTCCGCAAAATGTCGCTTTTTGTCCGCAACTTTTGCTTTTTGTCCGTCGCTTTTTGTCCGATTTGCTTTTTGTCCGCAAATTTTTCTTTTTGTCCGCAACTTTTTCTTTTTGTCCGTCGAATTGCGTAAGATTTGCTTTTTGTCCGCAACATGTTTATGCCAGTGGCACTTGCTTAGTTACATATTTTAAACGCCTATTTAGAGAACATCCCACAGAAAACCCTATAATGGACATTTGCAAATATAACAAGTACATGTACTGTAAAATATCACAAATACAATCACTGACTGGGGCATTTTTTTTAATGGAAATAAGGGTAATGCGCTGTCTTTAACTGTCTCTGACACTTCCTATCATACTTCATACCTTTGGTCCCTTGTGGTTCTGAATTATTACTTCAACCATCAAAACTGATTTCGGTTTGTTTAAAAAATAACAATTTAAAATGAGTTTTGGTGATAGGGATGCGTAGCCCGGCAAGAAACAACATGAAGAAGTCTTAGAACCAGCTTTCGCCACTTTCCATGATTATATGTATATATATGCATGGCAATTGCAACATTGACTAGATACCCTTGATGTATAAGTTTTTGAGACAGTTATTTCGCTCTGTTGACAAAATCACTGTACAAACTACAGGCACGGCAATTTTGGAAAAAAGGATTACTGTCCTTCATTAGGTTGACAAAACGTAGCTATATATATAGAAAAGCATAACACAAAAGATTTCAAAATTTCGACCAACTGTAAACTAGAAATAAATTTGTTGAACACTAGCAGAAACACAGATATCTCTCTCTTGAAGGCAACTATATATCTCCTCTGTAGATAAAATAAAATAAAATAAACTTAAAGTAGTCCTGATGTATATTTGTATATTCTATAAATTTGTTCACGCTACTTTTATAATGTCAGTGCAGTGTTTGACACTGTTTATTTCAAACCCTTGAGATTGATGATTCAAATATGAAGCTTACTGTTTGCTGTATGGTGACTTTACTATTCTTTCACAGAGTAAATCGATTAAAAGTCTCTCAAAATGTTGCGGTAAATGGCAACTGAACGTACAGCTAACAGGAGGCTCTCAAGTGAAATTGGTCACCTGGAAACTGGCTCCTATCATTTCATGTACAGTCCAAATTGGACCAACGTGTCTCGATAAAATTCTACGGTATTGTATATGGTGCGAACCTAATATACAAAAAATTCTAAGGGAAATGCCCAAAATAAAATTTTGTAAAGTTTGGTTCTTATCAGCCTAGTGGATTCAGAAAAATGTGTTTTCATCGAGTCCATATTTAACTGTTTCCCGCTAGCGGCCATCTTGGATAGGACCTGGATTTGCCGGACACAATTATCAAATTGTCAATCAAAGAAGTATATATGGACCCAGTTTAATTAAATCGGCCGAGCATTTTCAGAGTGTAAGTTTTGTGAAGGTGTTTTCCGATATTGTTCATTGTTATAATATGGTTGCCAACGGCTTAGCATACAAATTAGAAACTCTTGTAACGATATCTTCCAGGAAGCTGAAGGAAAGTGACTTGTTGCGCATCCCAATACCAGTGAACGTATTTTAACTACGGGAAAGCACATTCAAAGATCTTCTCTGAAACTACAGACCGAGTAAGAACTAAACATAGTCACAATAGTCCTAAGATGGTCCTTTCCAAAAAAGATATCCAAAGTCCGTACCTCATTCAAGATGACCACCAGCGGGGAACCTAGTTTAACATTGCAAACCAAAGCAAAACACATTCAATGATCTTCTCTTAAACTACTGGCCCAGTTAGAACCAAACTTATTCATTCTGGTCCTTACATATGAAAAAGAAAGGAAATGGGGTAAAAATGTCAAAGCGACAACATCCTATATCCAGGTTAAAATGACCCAAAGAAAAGCATATAGGGGGTCATCGTACGGTCTTCAACACAGTGAGGAACCTCACACCATATAGCAAGCACTAAATGGTCCCCCTAAAAAGTAAAAAAAAGTGAATACATGCAATGAATACAAACCACATCCAATAACCAGAATATCAAGAAACTAAAATTTTATAAGAAGACAAGGACAAGCCAATGACCAACATATTCCTGACTAGGGACAGGCGCAAAAATTGCGGTGGGGTTAAACTCGTTTTCTTGGATCCAAACCCTCCCCCTATGTGTGGTGAATGGCTAAAAAATAATACACAAAAAGACTCACAGTAAAAATCTAACTAGAAAAAAGTCCAACTTATCAAGACGAGTACCCATACAATGAAGTACATAAAACATAAAGACAATACACACGGGTACTGTCCGGAAAAATGCTCGCAGTTACTTACAGCTAGCTAAGAACATAATTTCCGTTGACTATGATATGTTCCTTAAAAAGGGTATCCAACAGGTCTGTACCTCATCCAAAATGGCCACCAGTAGGGAACATAGTTAAACATTGGACCCTATGGGAATACACATTCAAAAATTTTCTCAGAAACTACTAGTCGAAATAGAACCAAACTTAGTCACAATGATGCTTAGATGATCTCTTCCAAAAAAAGGTATCCAGCAGGTCCGTTCCTCAACCAAGATGGCCACTAGTGAGGAAAATTGTTCAACATTGTTCAACATTAGAAAACACATTCAACGATCTTCTCTGAAACTACAAGCCCAGTTAGAACCAAACGTAGTCACCAATGGTCCTCAGGTGGTCCCCGTCAAAATAACGGGTAGTGTCATACCACATCAAGGATGGCTGCCTGGCGGAATAACATTATACCGTATAGGAAAACACATTCGAATACTCAAATTAGAAACAAACTTAGTCACAGTGGTCCTTAGATGGTCCCCTCTAAAATTGTAGGGCCAGTTGGTACCTCATCCACGATGGCCACAAGTTTAATATTGGACCCTAGAGGAAAACACATACAGATATCCTCTTCTCATAAATGACTAGTCCAATTAGAACAAAACTTAGTTACGATGGTCCTTAGATGGTCATTCCGTAATCCGGCAGGTCCGAGATGGTTGCCAGTTGGAACATAGTTTAACACTGGATCCTACGGAAAATACATTCGGAGATCTTGTCGGAAATTATTAGTGTGATTAGAACCAAACGTAGTCATAATAGTCCTTAGATGGTCCCCTCTGAATAAAGTATCCAATCGGTCCGTACCTTATCTGATGTCTTACAAAGAAATATCCCAAAAATCTTCGCGAAATTTCCTTTCACTTCTAGATTAGAAGCCCCTTTTTCAAATTCCCTGGATCCGCTTGTCGTAAAGTTTTGTTTTCAGACGTCCAGAGTTGTCATTGTAGAGGTATAGGTCTAGGAATGATGCTGATGATAGTGTATCAGTGGTCTCTTTTACTTCGAGTTCATTTGGGTATATAAGATGAAGGTTTTCCTTCAATTGAGGGTTATTCAATGAAAGAACATCATCTATATAACGGAAGATGAAATTAAAGGACCTTGTTAGCTTATTGTCTTTTTCTGAACTAGCCATTGTATGAACCTGGCTTCAAACGAATAAAGAAACAAATCTGCTAAAAGTGGCGCACAATTAGTCCACATAGGTATCACTATTGTCTGCTGGAAAACTTGCCCTCAAAATTCTACAAAAATGTTATCAATCTAGAATTCCAGCATTGTGATGACATCCTCCTCTTTATACTTTTTGTGTGATTCAGTATGAGGTTTAACAAAATAGGCCCCATCTTTACCTTTGACTTAATGTAACATCTTCTTTTAACCTTTTTTAATACAGAAAGATTGATTTTTTAAATCCCACGGTACTGATTTTAGCTTATCGTGTGGGAGAGTAGTATAGAGAGAAGAAAAATCAAATTTTTTGACGCTGTTGCAGTGGTTGAATCAGGTGAAAATTGATATTCTAATAAGTATTTTGAGTTTATGAGAATCAACATCTGCTTCACTCCACTTGTTGAGTACACTTTATCACTATATATATATAGGCCATCTTTGACTGCAGTAAGTAATGAAGTTAGGAGCTTAGAAAAGGGTTTCGTTATGCATTTGGCAGACCCAGCAATGTATCTCTGTTTGTATGGGCATTTATGTAATTTAGGTACCCAGTAGATACAAGGCAGGTTATTGTTCTCTTCACTCAAACTGATACCAAAAGAAGACAATACTGATTTGTGATTGTTTTAGTATATCCTCCCTTGGAATGGTGGAGAGTTTGTATGTGAGGTTGCCAAAAGAATTGTCAATGTCCATCTCCTTCATTAAGCTGTCAAAGTAGTATCTTTTGCAGATAAATGTGATTTTGTTTTGGGCCTCATCAGGTGGTACAATGAAATAATTGTCATAGGGGAGGACAATGTTTTTTCTTTCTGGGATCATCGAATATGCCTTTTGAATTTTTGTTTATGGTTGTCTTTGGGTGCCTCATTCGAGCTACGGACCTGATCCAGTCCAACTGTGTTTCAACCCTTTCCTTCTCCTTCTCTCTCTTAGCCCATTGCTTTGCATATTCCTCAATATTTTAAAGTTATGTTTCCAATTGATGGGTTGGGGTTCACGATATTATGGACCTTTTGTTAAGAGATCACGTAGTTTCTCATTGCTTACGATGTTGAGGTCCCCTGTTATAACGTGACCCACAGGAGCGTATATAAATGGGGAAGAGTAGTCATTCGGCTAATCGGATGAAATGTCCGTTGATTTTGTTTAATATGTGATTACATCGGCGAAGGGTCCGTTGATTGGAGTAGGCTACGGGTCAGTTGAGAGTAAATTTCAATTTTATTTATGTCTTGAAATTTTTTGATAAATTCTCTTTTAAGTCTACAAATAATCGTTATCTCATAAAATGCGTTTGTCTACCAGTGCGACTATCATTACGCTAGTGTACACTGTCACTGTTTTTAACATACATTTCAAAACATTGTCTGAAAACTAAAAGGCGATGATGTACCCTAGTACAATTTTGACAACAAATTCTACAAATATCAATCAGAAAAAGATATTTGTTCGGAAAAAAAGTTTATTTTTGTACTAGACATAAGATCTAATGTAGAATAGCTTAACTGTATGCACTCAGGTATTCTTTGTTCATTTTAAAGGGTTTGAAATGGTTATTACAGATTTTTTGTCCGTTAATGAGTTGGTTACAAAATAAAAGACAGTTGATGAGTTTGTAGCCGGCAATGCTTTACTGTTCAAAAAGTGGAATGGCCCTTTGCATATCTTTCCGGTTTTCGAAACAAGGAGAGGGCGAGTGTGTGATATTGGTCGAGGACTGATAACGGCAGGACGATCTGTGAAAACGCATTGTACAAAAAATTACGATTGATAACAGACTGTCATAGGCCCAATACTCGGGCTTGTTAACTGTTACTATAGAGTAGGAAGGTCGTCATTTATTATTACTTTCGTTTGTTTCGAAGTTATAAATACAATTAATATGTTTCCAAGGTTTGTGATTAATAAGTATTCTAAACCGTACGTTCTCATAAACTTGATAACGATATTGTACATCGATATCAAAATAATTTTAAGTTTTACCCTAGACTGTAATTGCATCAACATACCCCACATAATACTGTTATACGACATATTTACTTCCTGACTAGAGACGATATTTCAAAGCAATATCCCATCACGATTTGCCTTTCTGAGAATTGTTGAAAGTACATGGTACGTACAAAAAAGTTTATGGAATAAGTAACTATTCAAATATTAACCAATGAACATATATATTCGATGATTAGATCATAATGCATTTCAATTGCAAAATATATACTAGTATCTGCCATATTCATAATCCTTTATTGTTAACGTAGATCTATAATGCCAATTTCGGATTGGCCAATAACTGCTTAATTTTAGCAGTATTAATTTTTTTATTTGATATTTGACTGAAGTGGTGGTCCAACTGTCAGCCAAAAATATTGTCAGCCGAGTGAACTAAAATAAATATTGAAGACCAGAAAAATCTAAGAGGATAAAAAAAACTTTGTAGATGACTTTTTACATAGAAAAAAAATCAGAGAATCATTTGTAAACATTAAGAAAGTTATACTATAGGTCATTAGGGCATTGGAATTGAGTATTATGTTCCAAAAAATCTACAGCTTGAGAATATAAAAATAGCTAAAATGAAAGCCTTTATTTGTTACTGCGAAGATATGGTAATACAAGGAAATCATATTGTGGCACAGAGTGAACTTCGAGTGATTCAGGAAATAGATTAGTTGACATTGTTGAAAAGGAATATTGTTACAAATTTTGAATGTAAGTAAATACCTTATACTTATTCTATGCTGAGGTGAAATATCGGCACTGCAATTTGGTTTTTCGGAAGATATGAGACCGTATCCATGTGGTGGCCTAAAACGACTTTGAAACAAAACTACGGCACTTCTATCAGAATAAAATTGTTAATCGGGCTACACAGCGGACTGGAACCAAACTTGTGGCAGTAGTCATTGGCTGGTTTCTTTTTAAAAATGCGTGAATAAAGTCCGTATATATAAAGTTCAAACAAGAAAGCCCCAGCAGGAAACTTAGTTTAACATTGGACTTTATAAGAAAACGTACACAAAGATCTTCTCTCATGATACTACATAGTCAATTACAACAGACTTTTTTTTTTACAAATGTCACACATTGAACTCTATCGGAAATAATTCATGGGTCTTTTCTGAAGCCAAAAAAACCAATTGGAACCAAACTTGGTCACCATAATCTTCGAATTGTCCGGGCACTTTTTAAAATGTGTCCAACAAGTCTACACCTCACCCATATGGCAGCAAGTTTGTTTAACACTGGACCTTACAAAAATAAACAAACATTTCTTCGTTAGCAACCTGACCAAAAGGAACAAAACCCGGTGATTTAGTCCTTAGTTGCATTTAAAATGTGTCTTTCAAGTCGTCACCAGTAGTACCAAAAGGGGGATTCTGCCGCACTCATGCAAAATCCTGCATAAAAATCCCTACCTCGAGGGCAAAATGCAAACGGACAGCATTCCTATTGATCATAGGGTAAATACAAGAATTATGTCTTCCGTACACAATGGATTCGTCGAAATCTCCCAAGATGGGGGTGACGACTTTATCAGCGAAGATGACTTCCAAGAAGAGCAAATCCTTCCATCTCATGGAAGGATTTGCCTACTGGAGTGATCTATAAGATCTTGGAGGTGGTAGAAGTGGATGGAAAATTCGGCAAAAGCAGGATTCTCACTCTGAAAAATCGAGAAGGAGAAATCACCAGAGTATGGGCCTGCCCCACGCTTAACAAAGAAAAGGGTCCCTTGCAAGGAGCTTACGTTCGCAGCACTGGATACAAGCTTAGCAAGAAATCCAATCGACAATACCTCTCCTACGATCTGGTGAGGAAGTAAAAAAAAATACCAGAGGGCTAGGGGGTAAGAACGCAAAATTTCCCAATCCAAAACGGATTGGGAATTTTTTTTTTATCTGTAGGGTTCGGGAATGAGCAGGGAGCGAGGCGTAGCCGAGCGAGGCGCGAATGGAAGAACCCTCCCTACGGCGCATGCGCATTCAATTCTTCACTAATGGGGACAGAAGGTTGACGCAACTGATCCTTCTCATTGTAATAATTTTTCAGGCAGACGACAGGCGCACCATCTTCACCCGGGAGCTGAGACTAATAAAATCTAGCCAAGCGGAGAGTATCACGATGCTTCTTCTTCTTCTTGACGATTCGCTTGGCGATCAGCGAGAGCACTAGGGGGGTTGTTGCACTCAGGCAAGCGAGGGATCCAAGGGGGAGGGAGGCTACAGCACCGATCCCAGTCAAAGCCGACCCCATGGTGCCACTGGTAAGCAATAGACTGCTGATGGAGGCTGCAGCTTGGATAGTGGAGACCACCTTATCCAGTCGCTTATAGTTGCGAAGCATGCGGGCATATTTCTGAACCTCAGAATCCAGGAAATCATCGAGTCTACCATCTACTTCATCGACCATTTATCTAAGAGCCCTAGAGAAGCATGCCTAGCAGGGGGATACTCTTGAAGGGGCTATTTGGGCCGAGGATCAATCCACTACCATCGTAGAGCCGACTTCCACTCTTCAAGTACAATCTATCACCGTAAGTATAGGGCAAAGTACTTGGACTGAGATGCAGACCACGACCATGAGGTTTCACACAGCATACTTTTCCACCCTTCTTGAGATATAATCCAGATCCCACGGCTTTTTGAATGGCTGCACTATCCAAACCGCTCAAGGCACCCACACCCAAAGCAGGCAGCACGGTTTTGGCTAGCATAGGTAGCGCAGCAGAGGCGAGACCTGCAAGCATGGGGAGAAATCCACCTTCCTTTACGTTAT